>VXAK01000225.1:166488-187732 GCA_013399435.1 Arenaria interpres
ATATGTGAGGTAAAACATGCCAGTGTAAACCTTTTCCCACAAGGTTCAGAAGAGCATAACTAAAAGGCCACTGATGCTCAACTGATCAGTAAGAGCTTAGGTCACGCTTTAATGTGCCTGAGCCAGTAAGTTCTTGGTGTGAGTACAGTAAAGGAATGTATATTATATGCTCTTTCTGGGATTGTTTTTGAAGAACAGATGATATTTCAAACTCCTTAATGACTTCCCTCCACTTTTCTGCCAACACTGTTCATTCTTCCATCTATCCAGTCATATAAAGACAGAGCTGTCACCACTGGCCTTTCTAACTATCTTACACAACAAGAAGCTATCAATAAAAATTAAATCAGTGACCGTGCTCTGGCAAACTTTTATAGCAAGAAACCTGAGGAAAGAGATGGCACTTGAATTAGTTTTGAAAATTAGGAGGCGAGCAGCCATTTGCCTTTAACCTGACACCAAACCCCGAGTCTTGGCATGGATCATGGAAAAATTTTGCTTTCTGTCGTCAGTGGTGCTGGTTCTCTGTGGGTAACCAGCTCATCCTTACCCTGGCCAGGGTTTAAAAAGCGAGAGAGTAACACTGAGGCAAGCTGACCATACTCCATGCAGGCCTGTTCCGGTTGATTCTGAACTGGATTTCAGGCTTGCAGGATGCTGGTGCACAAAAAGGCATATGGTGATAATTTTCTAGCCAGGAAACATTATCCTGAGGTTTATACTGCTCCGGTATCATGCTATGCTAGTTGAACTTATTAGCTTGGGTCCCTGTTAGCTCAGGTGTCTGTACAGGACTTTGTTACCTGTTGCAGTGACATCCGTAGGTAAGCAAAAAGATGCTACATAGAGGGGGGTGAGATGACTTAGCGGCCACCCTGCTGACCACATGAAGCTGACTTCCCATGGGTAATTGGATTTAATCCCCCATCCACCATAGTTACTAAGTGTCATAGTTATGCTACTGTAATGCCTGTGGTTTGCTAAGGGGACTGAAGGGTTGGTATGAGGCGCAAGGACGACAACTCAGCACTGGGAATGGGACATACTTACCGCAATGATGTTGACAAAGTCATTTTCTCCCAGAGTATCTAAAATGGTGATGATGGTGTGTTTGGCAATGGTCATCCGCAGGCCCTTCATGCTCCCGCTGACGTCCACGATGATGACAATGTCCTTGGGAGAGGTGGCTGCTTGGATGTACCTTTATAAAAAGAAGAATACAAGTAAGCAGGGTGAGTCTACAGAGAGGAAGAATGCTGGGCGTGCTGCTATAACATGATGCAAGCCACAGCATAACATATACCATGAGTGCAACTATCCAGTAGGGTCAGGCTGGGCATCTGATGGGTCCCTTTCTACCAACCTGCTTTTTCCTGCCATCCACAACATTTCACTTCCCACATTGGCAAGTGCTGGGCCTGCTGCAGACATATGTCCAGATTCAGCAGAGTGACAATTGCTAAAACCGTCTTTAGCCATGCTGAGTGGGACTGAGTAAACGCTCCACATTTCTGAAGTCTGAACAGTCTTGTCCTTCCAGTTGAGAATTATAAGGAAGGATACAGTGGTAGTGATTTCCATGTGGCACGTGTAAGATGCCTGGATGGCAACCTGCTATTACCATCATTTATGTACCCCTCATCTCTTGCAGGAGCAGCATGGGGCAGTAACTGCTGATCAGCAGCTCACCAAGATGTCACTTGGAAAAGAGAGAGAGGGTAAGACAGGGAGATGCTTTGGCCAAGTCCCTCCAAAACTCTTACCAGCCACGATTCCTGCAGTCGAAGGAGATGACTCCATTCTCGTCTGGTAACCACTTTATTCCTGAATGGAACAGCAAAATGAGCAATCAACACACATAGACAGACAGGCATCTGCTCCCCGCTCCCCAGGCACCCGCACTTCTGCTGTTCACTACTGAGACCCGGCTACCCCGCAGGGTCATGCAAGTCTGGGCAGCAATAGCAACGGCCATTCTGCAGAAATACAAGCAGAGCTGCATGGTCTTCAGCAGTTCTCAGTAAACTGTTTGTTAAATTTCTATTAAAAAATGTACCTAGACATAGTCTGTTCGAATCTGGTGAGAAATTGCACTTACTTTTAACTTTCTGCCACTTTGATGTAGTTCTCAGCAACATCTTTTTTCCCCAAGGGTGGTTGAGTGCATAAAAAAGCAGCAGCAGTGACAAGGATGTGTCCCAGATTCCCTGCTAAAGGCTCTGTTCACAGTCATCTCTGCTGTCCCCTTCCACAACACGTGACAGGTCACAGAACAAGGGCATGCAGCCATCTGACGGAGGGGCCACCAGGCCAAGCTGCAGCTGGGGAGGATCTCGTGGGTTCCGCCAAGCATGGGGCCTCTGTCTTGCTCTGTGACCTTATGTGCCATGTGCAGCTGGCGAGTGGATAACAAGTCAGGCCAACCAGCTGCATCTGCCATGTGTGGCCTTGGAGATGGAAAGAGGCTGTGGCCCCTACTAAATACCACAGGGAACACAAGACAGGGTGCCCTAGTGCAACCTCCACACCCTACCTGTGAGATTCACTGTTCCTGCCATGGTCCTTTGTGAGATTTTTGGAGGGCAGTCTGCCCAAGGCACACCCCTGCAAGTAGACTCCTCTGAGGTCACAAGGACAACATGCCTGGGGGGCTGGTCCACGGAGGAAAAAGGGTTTTATACCCGCCGTGGACACTATTCCTTCAGCCTAAGCAGCAGCAGCCCATGCACTGAGTATTTTTTGTTCACTGCACCCTGCCCTTCATGGGGACATGCTGCCCACAAACTTCCCCGATAGGGCTTTTCCACAGCAGAGCACCCGTCCTACAAGGCCATTGCTTTGCAGTGAAAGAATGAAGATGATCACTGCTCTTTTACCTGGGTAGAGCCTGAAGAATCCAGTGGAGCTGCCAAAGTACTGCCAGGTCAGTGTGGGATCCCTTTCAAAGTTGTCCACAAAAATAGGATTCAAGGCTTCTGACATGTAAACGCCATTCAGAATGTCAGGGTCTGGGGGGGAAAAGAATAGAAAACAGGGAAAAAAAGCGTGCGAAAGAGAGGACACCCACCACCCCTGATGGAGGAAGGGAATGGGAACAAAGGCAAGCCCAGGAGGAACACAGCCTTGTCGAAAGGCAGTTTTCCTCATGGTCTGCAAAAGCCACATCCCTTTATTCCAATCTCTCTGCAGACAATGACAGCTATCCCCTTGTCAGCCACTTTCCACCAGGCATCGCAGAGTTTATGGGATGCACCATCCAAGTAAATCCTAGAGGGCAGGTCAACACTGGCCACTACAGGTGATCTCAGCTTGGCCATTATGGTATTATCCCCAATTCTTTTTCAGGCCTTGTCTGCCCTTGGTGATTATGTCTAGTTGGAAGAGGGTTCTGAGAGACACAGTGAAACCAGCACTGTGCTGAGTACAACTGGCACACCATGGGGCAGGACTCAGCTGCTGCCTAAGAGGGGACCTGTGGCTGTTGCACCACTAAGTGGAACAGCCTTTCTACAGAGAGTGTTCATATTTATGCTAGATGTAATCACCTAAGACAGAAGAGCTCTAGGATTTGTGCCGTTTCTCTCTCCCCCCTCTTTTCCCCCAACAATTCTTTTCTTCTTTGCCTGCTCTTTCTTTCACAAAGCCTGAGCTGTCCTCCTTTGCCCCTGATCTCATCAAAATCAGTAGGATGTTGCAGACTCGCAAGAACTCATGAGAGTCACTGTATATTTGGTGTCTGTGTTGACTCATTGCCACGGGAGACCAAACACAGCAGTGGCAATAGAAACAGGGAATTATAAGAATCTGGTCATTTTAGGATTAACTGCATTAAGGTTGAAAGGGATGGGGCTTTGACCTACCACTTCCTGTTTAGTCACTTTACTAAAAGTGGTTTTGGTCAAAATAGGGGAAAAATTGAACTGTGACTCCCCAGCCATGAACCCAAAGTAAATCATTCGGGAAGGGAGCCAGAAGAGCCATGGAGAGCCAGGCTTGCTGCTGTTTGCAAGAAAGGAAGTACTGCCCAGCACTGCTCCCAGGAGGAGCCCCAGGCATGGAAGGAACCACCCTCCTCCTCCTCCATCTCCTGCTCATCCCCCAGCCACAGACAGAGCAGCTGGATGGTTTGTGTCAAGATGTACAGGCAAGAAATCAGCTAGCTGGGCAGTGCCTCTCTATTCTCTCTGACAGTGACCATTTGGCCACCTCTTTCTCTATGCCACTGTAGGCAGTGGCCTACTTCATGTGTCTCTGCTGTAGATACCCGTAGCCAGCTCTGCTGGTGACTCTATTGTGCACAAGATTTTAGTGTCTGAGGCTGTCAGACCAGATGGAATTAATTTAAAATCATGGGAGAAATAGAACTCCCTCTATTGTCCCTCTAAATAACGTAGCAGTTGTGAGCACAGTCACCAGGCGCCTGCCCCATCTGGTCCTGAAGATCGTAAATGAGCTCCATCTATGAGAGATGTAACAGTGGTTTGTTTTTTTTTTTTTTTTTCTTGCCGGAACATATGCAAGGGGAAGAGCTGATGGGGAGGTAGGGAAGGAGACAGTTCAGGCAGCTTCAAATGTTGGTCAAAAAGAGCAGTAAACTTAGGACAATCACAACTGGTGTCTCAGCCTGCAGATTTGGCAGTGTGCTGACCAGCTGGAGATGGACCAGTTTCTGATGTGTAGCTGAAGTGGTGTGAATGTGCAGGGGGAGAGGACACAGTTCAGGCACAGGTGAGGCCAAGTGAATCTCGGTGCCTCCCTGGGCTCCTGCAGGTGCCAAAGGCTTGCTGAGAATGGAAAATAGCCCAGAACAGTCACATCACAGCAACAGTTGTGAATTACCCCCAGTCTCCTACGCATATGCTCACTGGGAATTAAGAGTGTCCCGGTGAGGTATTAGTGCCTCAAAACACAAAGGTACTTGGGATCTAAATTCTCAGATGAAATCAATTAAACCCTTGACACCTGAAGACCTTGAAAGATCTGATCTTTTGTACCAAGTAACAACTGCCAATAAATTCACATCACAGTTTGTTTTACAATACCTTTGGTTGGGTAGATGAACCCAAGGAGACCATGCTGCCTGCCTACTTACTCTTAGAGGCCTTCTAAAAGCCAAAGAGCACTGTAAATTCTAAGAGCACTGCAGTCACAGTGGCAGACTACAGCAAAGACATGACCATGCCTTGGGACAGTACCTTTCCAGCTCTGTTTTCTGTAAATTTTTTTTTGTTCTCATCTTTTTCAGTACTATTAGTAGTAGTTTCCACAGCAACCTACTAGTAGTAGAAAGTAGAGGACAGCAGAGGCCATTACCTTTGTTGTAGACATTAGTGGGGAGCTGGATGTCACTGTATGTTGTGTTCACCAGCAGGTTATTGAAATGTTCATTTGGCTCCAAAATGAATTCATCTCCAAGCTCCACATAATTGTCATTTTCATCCTTCTCATTAATCAGGAGAGAGTTGTAGTAATCAAACTGTTGATGAATGGAAAAGAGAAAGGCAACAAGAGAGAATATTACAAACTATTACCACTACTGCCTGGAAAAAATGCTCTTTAAAACATAAAAAAGGGATGTCTGGAGAATTTGGACTTTGAATAGGATCAAGATGAGCTGCAAACGAGCCATTACCAACTAAAAAGTGTCAAGCTGCCAAAGTGATGGTTTCTGCCCAGTTTCTTATTGTCAGGCACCCACATGACTGAAAGCGTGCTTGTCACTGGCAGCAGAAGAGCCACCTGAGAGCAAAGGGACACAATGACAGATTCCCGTGGTCCCTTAGAGATATTTAAGTGACTAACCAGAAAGCTGGAGTGTTTCACTGTGTCTGGCTCCCAGGTTTGCTACAGGGCATGTCAATGCTGACCTTACTTGCCCTGTCTCTACAGCGGTCATTTACTGGAGTTAACTCCTGATGTATATCCAGCCAGGATTATCCCTTCATTCTGTCACTCCAAGCAGAAGGTGCTCGTCAAGAGCAAAGGATAGAGCAGAAGGTGCTCAAAGACAACCCAGTTTTCCCCCTGTGAATGGGCACTGGGGATTTAACATCTATGATCACTTTAGTATCTTCAGGACACGCTTCACCCTTGGGTAACACATTTTTTAAGATTTTTTTGGTTGACTTTAGCTGAAGGCAGAAGTTGTTTGTTATTTAAGGCTTTATGTTCAATCACTAACAGTATGCAGGGGGTGTGAACTCTTTGTGCAAATACAAGGTCATGTACCTCAACTCACCCATGCTCCTTACTGTGAATGCAGCTGACCCAGCTAGGATGACTGTAATGTGATTCTTAAGTAAAGAGGTAGGAGAGGTGAAATTGGAAGATAACTTGATTTCAGGAAGCATTTTCATTCCCACCCTTTCCCAACAGAGAGACGTATGCCTGCAGGGGTAGCCTGTATTTCTGCTAAGCACTCTGCTTGTACAGCACAGGACAGTGAACTTCCCTCAGAGTTTTCACTCCAGTTCCTTTCACCAGCAATAATCCCATAGCTTGGCTACAGTTTTTGACAGAAAGCCAATTATCCAAATTGCTTGGGCAGCACCATGCTTTCACCTAACAGGGAATCCTGACAAGCTGGTGTCTGCAGGGTAGAAAAAAGATGATGGGAACTGTTGAGGGAGATGGTGAGAAACTCAGTTTATTGGGATTAACATTTTGCTGTGGGCATTTGTAACAGCATCCTCCTCATTGCTCATACACACCCAATTTTTAGCTCATTTTCCAGTCAAGTAACCCATAAAGTGCCAGCTAATTTGCGCTAACACATCACATAATGACAACCTTGGTGTGTAGTAAATGTAACGCCAGTAAAAACATGCAATCCAATGTCTTCCCTAATCCTTCCCCTCCCGGAGCCAAAGGGAAGATGTTACTAAATTTAGGATCTGCCAAGGGAGTTTCTTGCTTACACTGGTTTCTAGACAAGCTGAGTGTCCTGAAGGCAAGGAAACTCTTAACCCATCTAGGAGCCTGAGGTGACTGGGTACTGCTGGGCCTGCCTTTTGGCTAGTCTCTCTGAGGGTGTGTGTCATATTTTGTCACTGACAGAGATAAACTTACCTCCAGTGAGGAGTTGTACTCATGGTTCAGATCTGCATCTTCTGCTGCTTCCACCAACCTCTAATGCAAGCACACAAAGAGAAAGATGAGGGGGTGCTGTGGAGAGCCCTTCAGAAGCTCCTCCAGCTGTACCAGCCATTCACACAGTTAGTGAAAAGACACATGACTGCCTCCTTCTCCACAATACAGTCACAGGGCTGTAAACTTCCCTCTTTCCCTCCTTTTCTGCTGACCTGTCATTCTGTGCTGCGGCTTTACAGCTTGGAAGGTATCTTCACAGCTATTTATTGCCAAGTATATTCACATCTACTTACTCCAGAGTCCCTGCTAAACCCTTGAGCAATCTTAGATATCACAGGGCATATACAAACAGAAACATGTCCGTTTAGAGAAACAACAGCCAGAGATTTAATTTCATTTTCCGTGAACCCTTCCAAAAAGCCATGGGAAAGGCATTTCAGACCCAGCCTGATGTCAGTAGCTCATCAAAGGGAAAGGCCTTGTGGGAGTCTCAGTCTGGTATTGTTACCAAGACAAAGACCATGACTTGATTTCGTAAAGGGCTCAGCGATGCTGTGGCCATTTATAAGCTCTTACCATTTATGGAAGGCAATATAATCAACTGGTGTTCTTGAATATGATGCTTCAGGGCACTAATTCTCAATTGGTACAGACTGGGAAGGAATCCAGCTAAACATGTACATGTTTTCAGAGTTGCACAACCAGCGACAGTCTCAGCAAAACAGCTTTTTGCTCCTTCACAAAGGATAAGGCGATCCAAATGTTGGAAAAGCCTGGCTATGAATTTAATGTTATGGGCCAAAGCGCTGGGTCTAAATATGCCCACATTTCACTTTGAGATTCAAATGATGTGTTTCTGGATGACTTTTCCACATTAGATGCCTTAAACAGTCAAGGCTTTGTAACTACAGAAATATGCTTTTCATAGTGGGTAAATATAAGGCAATATGATAGATCTTTACATGCAAGAAGTAAGAGGGGCCATAACGATTACCTGCTCTGATCTCCAACACAGCAACAGCTAAAGGCCTCTTGACACCTCCTCCATGCTTCCCCAAGTACACAGCAAGAAATCCAAGCACCTTCCTTGCAGCTGGCGCTCAGGGGCTGCAGGAATTTCCCTTGAGCCCCACACACAGCTGAAATCAGCTACTAGTCTTCAATGGCCGGAGTGCATTATGCAAGGATGAACTTATTTTTCACATGTGAGAGGTTTTTCCTCTTCAGACAGCTTTTTTCTTCTAAAAGAGTGTTCGTTCCCTCACATTTATTCCTAGACTTTGTTTTTATCTTATTTCCTACTTTGGGCTGAGGGAGAAGCCAGCATTCCCTTGTCTGAACGCCCACATCCTCCCACCAGTGTCTACTTAAAGCTCAGATTGAGCAGCCAGCTGCACCAGCAGGCATTTGCTCGGGCAAGGAAGTCCTCATGCAACCTCTGTGCCCACACACTCCTGGTACAAGCAGAAGGCCTACGTCTATAGCTCTGGGGCTGACAGGAGAGGACTTCCTTCCCATAAACCCCATGGCCATACCTCAACGGCTTCGACCTTCCTACGGAGCATGCTTTCCATCTGCTCCGAGAACTTCTTCACCAGCTCCAAGCCATCCACCTCTTTGATCTTCAGAGTTGGCTCCACATCTTTGTACTTCTACCCAAGGGAAAGCAGAAAGTCCTGCTGAGCAAGCGGCTTATAAGGGGGGGATGAATCTATTGTTAGCTGGGTATTGTCATTGGTGAAGAAAGATACATTGAAAGAACTGGTCTGGATTTACCACCTTCTCCCATCTTTGCCTTTCCTCCCTTTTCACCCCATAATTTGGGTGTGTGCAGATCACTGGCCATAACACAAAGCATTTTGACTAAGTAAAAGCAACCAATCCAATTGTGAGCTTGTGACTTGTTGGAAAGAACAGTGTGCCCAAATCTATTGGTACCTACATATAAGAGAGAGAAGTGAAGGCTGACTCTTGAAAACCTAACATACACATTGTGCTTACATCTATAATAGCATTTTATGCATCACAAAGCTGAAGTTTACTCAAGGCAGAGGGAAGCGGAAGGGAACAGAGCTGTATGCTGTCATTACCTCACCTCCTATGTCACATGTGCTCTGGGGCACCAGTGGGAGAGATGTCACTCTGGTGCATGTCCTCTCCTCCCACAGCGCCATCATACCTGTAGGGTAACTTGTCTGGGCTGCAACAAGAAGAGTCTGCTCAGTGCGTAGGTAGGAGAGTGCCAGGGGAAGGTCAGGGAGGCAGGTGTGATGCTACGTACTCAGCACACACGAGCATGTTTTGGGCCAAGAGCATCACAGAGGCAATTCCTGGAAACTAGGAATTACGAGTAGGGCTACTTAGTGCAGCCTCCTCTGGGAGAGATGCCGTAATGAGGAGGATCTGGATCTGACAGCTTTAGAGATAACCAGTTTCTTCTGACCATGTTTCAAATAATCTAGGCATTAAAAATCTGAGAGTACTCCTAAACTGGGTAACTGTAATCTGCCTCCCTAAATCTGCCCTTTCAAGACTGGATACAATGGCTTTTATTTTGCCTTTTAAAAAAATCTGAAAGCTAACAGAAGTAGGCAGAAAGGAAGAGGGGAAAAAACCTACAAAAAGACACAATATGATTAACCTACTTCAGAAAAGACAAAGCCTTTTCTTCCCAGCAATGTGGAAGTGCGAAGAGCAACCGATTGAATTTCCCTGGTCCCTCATCATCATTTCTCTCTGCAGTATGTACACATCCCCTTCATCTTCGTGTTGTATTAGCACCCTAGCAGCAATCTCAGCCTGGGCTGGGCTTCTTGCACTGGTACAAAATAACGTGGTGAAAAGGGTAGGGGGGCGGCAGGGGCTTTAGTGGCACTTTTGAATTAGAAGAAAGTGGGAGGGAAGGACTTTGCGTGTCTTTAGGGTAAGTGAGGAGATCTCCTTTTGTTCAAGGAGCTCATTGACCATCTGAGGGGGCGGCTGAACAGCAAGCAGAGGAAGAAATGCCTCAAGGATGGGACAGGCTGAGGAGGTCAGACAGAAATAGCAGCAGCATCCAGCCTGCAGCAGGCATGGCGGGGAGGCTGCTCGCTCTGTCTGGCGTGATTAACGGCAAGGGTTTTACTGGATTAAAAACGCCAAGGCCTCGCATCCCCTCTGCTGCAGCTGGGTAGCGGGGATGGGCGGGGGAAGAGGAGGAGGAGGAGGTCAGGTTGAGGCCTGAGCATGAAGGTTAGCGTAACCATGCTGCCAAAAGAGAGATGTGCAACAACCATCCTCCCCCCGCCCTGCCCCATGCCCCCGACCGAGGTCCCTGGCTGCTGACATCCCAGACGGTGCCTGTCCCATTTAGCTCCATGTCATGGGTTTGTTGGGAGGGAAGTGATCTCTGTCACGCTAGGCTTTAATCAGGCCCTCCTCGGGGGGAGGAGGGTAATCTCTCCTGGGAAAGCTAGTGAAGGGGGGGGGACACCACACCAGCACGGGCAAGCACGCGCTTTACAAAGTGACCTGCCATCAGTTACCTTGGGTCATATCTTGAATTAAAAAGAACGGGGCTCTTCACCTCTCAATTATTTCTTTAATGTGCTTTGACACATTGACAAGGAGGTGTTATTAGGGTAAAAGTATTCACGAGCAGTCTGCTAATACTATATACACTTCTCAGCCCTGGAAACTAGCTAGAGCTGGGAAGACAAAAAATAACCCACAACCAACCAAAAAAACCCAAACGAACCAAAACCAACTTTCTGCAAAGTTTCATCTGGCTGCGAGGAATATACCAGATTTGAGCTCAGATCTCCTTTGAGCTTTTTTCCTACAAATGATCCAGCAAACTATTTTGTATCTATATTCCAGCCACTAAAATCTTGTGCTATTAACGAATCTTCACTGCAAGGGTTCCCAAAGGTGGGCAACAAAGTATTGTCTGTGATTTCAATACTGGTACTAGACAACATGGCTGAAAACATGCAGCAAATGTCAACACAGGTGTTGTAGCCAACCAAGATTAACCTGCACAACCTGAGTTTAGGGTTCAGGTTATCAGATCATTACAATCTACAGAACAGGAATCAGCTACAAGATTGGGAGAACTGGCTGACAGGATCTGAAATTGAAAAGGTGCCAAAAAGTTAATTCTGCTCTAGCAGAAAATATTTTCATATTCATCTAGTACTTAGTATTCCCTTAAAAGAGCAGGAGCAATTCATTATGATTCTCCTTCCACAGTGATGGGGGTGGTGATTTAAAAGTGGAAGATCCAGGATTCAGTATCTTAAGTTTTATCTGTGAACAGGGATATGTCACCAAATATATTTTCTCCTTCCCACCTCCATGAAATTTAGCCCATTGAAGTACACTGTGTTACATTACTCACTCCTAGTGAAACTATATTAAGAGTGTGAAAGACATTCCTTTCATCTTCACCCAGGAATACGTCTTGAGTGAACTTCTTTAATTTGACTGTTCTTCGCCATGTAGTTTTTTGTAGTGCTTTCTAGTAATTACATAGTTGGAGCCAAGCCCTGCTGTCCCTTCTCAGCCCTATCCCCTGGGGAAGGCAATCGGCACCTCAGCTACAGAAAGAAGCAGAAGGAAATTCCCGGAAACGCTTACAATGCATCATTAACATAGTAGAAGAAAAGTCAAATTTTGGGTCTCCTGAACTTGATAGTGTTTCTGTCACTTGGAGTCAAACTCTGAAAAGCCCAGAACCACCGCGGCATCCTTCTGGCATGGCTGCCATTGGTGGCCCCAACCCTTTGGTCATTGCTGGGCCAACTGGAACAGCAGGACTGTGGCAAACAGGCTTAAGCAGCCACAGGTTCAAGCTTTCTGTTCCTTAGCTCTGGGAGATGCTACTCTCCTTCTCCTGCACAGCCTTTCACATTGCCTCTTTGCTCTGGCTGTCCTAGACCCCAGCCAGCATTTTAATCCAGAACCACCATCTCTGAGCCAGGCTGATATGCCAGAGAAGTGTCCAAGCTCATCTTAACTTCTGCTGCATATTGGTCAAGAGAGCACTGTGAATGCTTCAGGCATCAAACCAAAACCACTCTTCAACTTTGGCTACCTCTGTGAGCAACCTAAAGGCTTTCTCAAAGCTCTCTGATCCAGAAAGAGAACCTGTCCTTGTGGATTGAAGAGATGTCTAGTGGTTCACCAGGTCCCTGGGAGCAATAAAGCCAGTAAGAAATTGAGTGTTTGGGTTTGTAATGTGACATTAGGGTACTTCTGGGGGAAAAGCAGAAAATCCCAAAGAATTCCAAACAAACTCGAAGCCACAAAAGGAAATTTATGCTAAATATTAAAGAGAAGGTTTACATGGAAAATACTGAATAACTGAAAAATTAAGCAACAATAAGCTAGTTACTTCAAGCCTATTAGGCACAAGAGAGACATGAAGTCAAATTTGAGAGGTGCTGTTAGCTCTCAGTTTGTATTTCCTCAAAGGCAAAACATCCATTGACTTAAGCAAGCACCAAGGAAAGAATCATCTGGACCTCTACACTGTGCTCCCCACCCTTCTGCTGGTCTGCGTATACTCACGCACACAGAGAAATATTTCATGTGAAAACAAGGCAATAGCCCCCCAAAAGAAAGGTGCCTGTGGAGCACATCTGTTTGGATTTCCAGACTTGGTACATTTGGCTCCCCATGCTGGGCTTGCCCACAGTCTGTGCCGGTGAGGTGATCCACATGAAGCCATTCAGGGTCTGCCAAAGCGCACCTCCTGGGGCATGAAAACGTTGCCTACCAGTGAAAGATTTGCCTGTGTCATCCTGAAGGTGTCCTTCTGCAGCACTACAGGTGTCAGCAATTCAAAGGGACACCTCTAGGGTGGTTCCTGCTTTGAGAAACTAATTTGTGAGAAGGTGTCTGATCCAGTGCTTGCTGAAGGAGTGGAGACAGAGAAGGACTGAAGTGGGTGCTGGCTGGTCCTCTCCTATATTGCTAGTCCCAGGGAAATGAGAGGATGTCCCTGGCATGAGGAGCAGGACTTGAGGGGAGAAAGGTAAACCTGTTTAAACTGCTTAAGTAAAGTTTGGGCAAGGCAGAACGTGCGTTTAGGAGATGACTCTGCTGGAAAGTATTAACACAGCAAGGTTACATCAAGCTCATTTGTACCTCCTGCTGGAAGTGGTGACAGTGACTCACTGAAGGGCATTTCCCCCCTCTGAGTCATAGGTGACACTGTGTCCTGCTCGGGGATGTCCAGGGACTGTGCAAAGCATCATCAGTCTGTGCTGCATCCAGGCCCAAACACACTTGAGAGCAAGCCAGACATCTTCCCCTCTCCAAGAACAAACCCATGTGGATGTGGACTGGAGCAGGCAAGTGTGATTGTTTTATAAGGCTGTCAGAGCACCAGGGAAATATAGCTCTGCCTTGACTCCCCCTTGAGATGAATGCTAGATTGGATTTGGTTGCATTCAGGCTTCATTTTAATCAGGAATTGGTTTTCTTTGCTTCTAATGAATTACACCAAAGGCTGACAGAGTTGTGAACCTTTGTAAAAATTTGGTTGCCACGGCTATAATTTTTAGTGGTATTATAGTAGTATCTACAGGTCCCATATAACCCCCATCCCAAAGAAATCATGATCTCAAGAGTCAAAACATGACGAGGACAGAGGGAGGTGAAATGACCTGGTACAACATCTCCAGAGGGCTAACACAGCACAGCTATCTTGACATACACCTCAGTACCACATCTGCTGTCCTTGGCCTCCACTGTTAACTTTTGCAACACTGGTATTTTCAAGCTAATCCTTGTTTTGCTTAGTCCCACTGATTTTTAGATTTTAAGGAATGTGGACCCACTTACTCTGTTAGTTGAAGTAGCCACAGAAACAGTGCAAATTGGCTGTGCTGAAGCACACCTATACAGCATCAGACAATCAAATAATCCTGATCTGCATCTCCTGCCCATTGGAGCTCAGATCCCCACCAGACGAGCCTCAACATGCCACTTTGCCTCTGGCAATTATTGCTTGGGGATACCATGGAAGAATAGGCAATGCAGAAGCATCATCAAAAGTGCTAAAAGCCAAACTTTTCCCTGTTATTGATATCCCACCACAGCTGCCTCATGATTAGGGCATGAAGTACCTATATCAGTGCTGACAATATTGTATTGCAAGGTGGCATATTCCTCCTAAGAAGATTTGATGGTCAGTATAGATCTTTGGGATGGATGCTGAAGGCCTTCCTTGGCCAAGCCTAGCAAAGACGATGCTGCAGGAGCCTCTCCCTTTCTCTAGACAGAAAGCAGCACTGTGGGGATTGGGAAACAGAGGGCTCAACAGCAAGGCAAGGCAAATGACATCCAGATCCCTTTTTTGCGTTGGGTTGTAGATGTTATTGCTAGAGTAAGAGGACAGAAAACAGACACCAAGAAGGCCTAAGAGGCAATGCATGGTTTATCTTG
Source organism: Arenaria interpres (assembly GCA_013399435.1). Classification (NCBI taxonomy): domain Eukaryota; kingdom Metazoa; phylum Chordata; class Aves; order Charadriiformes; family Scolopacidae; genus Arenaria; species Arenaria interpres. The sequence goes on from VXAK01000225.1 coordinate 181,009, forward strand.
AAGAAAAGATTCAGAAAGAGTAAAGAAAAACGGCAACTTCTCTACAGCTAAAAATGGGAAAATTTACTTAAAGCCCATGGAGATACACCCTTTAATGCTGGTAAAGAGTTTAGCACAACAGTGCTGACTGTTTGGTGACCCAAGCAGGGAGAGCTCTGCACCTCTGGAAGATCACAGCTTCCAGGGCACCTGCCTCAGAGACCCTGTCCAAAACAGACTTTTAAAGGCACAATTCAAAGAATTGATGAGTGAATGGAGGAAGACAGATGAGGAAGCAGAAATAAACAAGAGTGCCAGCTGGAGAACTGCAGGAGGGGAGGGACTGATATGCACTTAGGAAGTGAGGAGTGAAAAGTCAGTGTGGAAGGGCATGAACAATCAGAGGGGAATCAAGAGGAGTACTGGTAAAAAGTATTTTTAAGAAATGGGGCAATTTAAGTGGCATTTGGCTATAGTTAATGAAAGCAGGAATGGCATTAAATGGATCCCCCTCTCCAGTTCATGGAGAATGGCCACAGGCCATCACTCTGTGCTTACAGATATGAACCTGCATAGTTTTGAAAGTTCTCTGGAGACCTATATGTTTTGCTTTCTTCCACCCCAGGGGAAAACCTTGGAGGGCTACATATGGAGATGATACAAAGCCAAGGGAACCCTCATAACTTTTACCTACCTTCTGCAGCAGGAGAGACCCTGAATACTTAGTCACAATGGAGTACAGCTCCCCACCAAAGGCATCTGCCCAAGACTTCACCCTAAAAACAGGAAAAAAGGAAAAACAGCGTTAATAATTCAAAGTCAGCAGAACCACTTGCTTCTTCAAACAGGAAAAACTCCATCTTCCTGAGTATGAACACCCTCTTATTTCTCTAAAGTCACAATAGTGACTATGACAATGCTTTCTCCCTGAATTGCTGGCCAAGCAAGCAGTAGGGCAGGAGGCAAGTGCTGGTCTTAGACATTCTGCCCAGGACATCACTCAGTTGAGAGAAATACCGAGTTCTGCTGGTCTCTGTCACTACATTTTGACTCAGAGTGGAATTTTTCTTATCTAACTTTAGAGGTATGAAAGTTGTACATTTGGTCTTAGATATCACCTGGTTTCCTCTATTGTTAGTAAAGTAAAATAAATAGCTCTGCAGACACTTATTTGTCTTCACTGATTGCAGACGGAGCCTGGGGTGAAGGGCGAGACACCTAACGTCAAGACTGCTGAAGAGAAATAAGTGTCAGACCTGAAAGAAATTGTCAAGATTCACCCCTTGGATTCAGTTCCTAGAGCTGCGTGAGGCAGAGACTAATGAGCCAGACGAATTCACTGCTCTCAGTGGAGATACTACAGCTTGATAATGCCAGAATAGATTATACACCTCATCATTGTAAAACACTACTCACATTTGTGCCATCCTGTAAATAACTGCTGATAGCAATACCACATGGAGACCATAAGGATGTTTAAGAGCAGCCTGAACACCAAGCCATCCAAATCAAAATAAATGGCTCTTGTAATTGACAGAGCACTTCATCAGAAATCTGTTACATGATTCACATTAGGCAGTTCCACCTACATGCAGTTCCTTCAACAGAGATTCACTTAGGAGAGAATTATTTAATGGAATAAACGGCCTTCTCCACTTACCAGAATACACTACTTATTTACGGGGTGCTGAGCCTTACCTATGGCTTCCAGTAGATTTCCTCCAGTCCTAAGCAGCCTTTAACCTCAGAGCCTGCTTTCCCAGTGCATTGCACCCCTTTCATGGCAGAATAACACACCAACACAGCAATGAGCTCTGGAGTAAAGCCAATGCAGCAATGGTGGAATAATCACAACCGCTAACTTTAGCCTAGGAAAGCCTGTTCAGGCTCCCCTCTTGCAAATAGAGACAGATAGGCAGCTATAGGGGATCCTTTGGAGCATACGTAAGGCTTCCACTCCAAACTGCACCTCTCTTTGCTGCCTATAAAAGGATTATAATGAGAGTGGGTGCCCTTTTTAATAGCTCCTTAATTGGCAATGAGGCACTAATTTCTAACCACTGAGTGTGATCCAGCACCAGCTGAAGACAATAAGAATAAGGGCTGCTGGTTGTCTGGGGATTTTTTAGTTTGGTTTTTTTTTTTTTTTTCATTTTTGTTTATTGTGTTCTGTATCTTATTTCAACACTGAGGGCTTTTATCTTTTCATTTAATTTTTAGAGAAAAAAGAATAGGGGTATTTGCTAGGAGGCCAAGATTTATTGCCTCGTATCAGAGTTATGACAGCAAGCCTAGAATGAAAGAGGGAACCAGAAACAGGGACCTCATGGGATGCTTTTCTTTCCTGTTTGTTGTAGTGACTAACGCCTTCCCTGAGGTATAAGAATCTCTGAGTCAACACTTAACTCAATGCCCATCTGCTGTTGCTGGTTGTATAACTTTTATGTATGAGATGGTTTGTGCTGATATTAATTAATATTCTCCAGTCTCCTGACCTTTTACTGTTGAAAGAGAGAACCCAAGCATGAAGTCTGGGGTAGTAATTTTCACAGGGAGGTTTATTTTTACCCCATTTCCCCCCTCCAAAACAATGAAGCGTGTGTGATCCTGGTCTTTCTGCTTTGTGTTGGGTCTGTGGCCATGCGTGTGCCCCCTATTCCTCCTAGCCCTCATCATTTTTCAACCCAGCAGGGCGGAAGAGTCTGTGATATTCATTTCTGACTTCAGCAGAAAGATGCTATTTTTGAGGTAAAACCTCATATTGCAATTCGAGCTTAGCAATGATCGGTCAGTAGAGAAGCCAACCACAGACACAGTTTCACAGAAAACCCAGCCCTGCTGCTCGTGGATCTGCTGGTTTGTGAAGTCCTTAAATCCACCATGACTTGGCATTCTCTGCTTTCATAGAATCAGGAAAAGAAAGGCGGGTTTTTAGCCTTTGAGGATGTGGCAAAAGAAGCCTAAATACATGAACCTTGAAACTTCCAGTAACAGCAGAACTCAATGATAAAAAGGCCGGGATTTGTGTAATTTCACCATTTCTGTGTGGGTGCCCTAGATGCTGGACGCTCAGCCCGGGAGGGCTCTCCCAGCCTACTGAAGGCAGTAGCCCCACAGACGCTTCTGAGCCACCACTCCGGCTTTGGGGGGCTGATATTTCTGCTGCTCTGCCAGGTGTCAGGCTACAAACCGGCTCGCCCTGGGAGACTCAAAGGGTGTGAGGAAGGAGGCACAAAGGCAGCGAGGAGCAGAGAAAGGGCCAGTGACTGGCAGCTTTGGAAGGCTGGCTGGAAAGCTAGGGGCCACACAGGAAAGAGAGGGCTCAAAGGTCCCACAGCCCTACGTGATAGGGCTGAAGAGTGGGTAATTAAAAATATATGGTGGCATTTCATGGAAGTCAAAAAGGAAGCAAGTGCAGAGGCAGAAATACTCTGGCATTTACATATTTAAAAGACAATTATTTGCCAGGGAAGGGAGTGACCTTAGAGGCCAGGGAAATTAAGGGCAGCCTATTGAATTTAAATAGGTTTCTTTATTTTTTTTCATAAACAAATGAGAGAAAAGGTCAGTCCAAAATTCATCAGGTTGCAGAGAAATTTCTTCTAAGGCTCTGTGAGCTCAGGAGATTTATAGAGGCTGTAGGGGTAGCCTAAAGAGGCCAGACCAGGTTGATCTTCACCCCTCTCCCCAGCATTTTCTGAAGTTTCTGGTACCCCAAGAAGCAAAGGCTGAGCATCCAGCCCCAAATCCTCACCATCCTCACAGCTGCAAGCACTTCTGCCCATGCCATGGCCTGCTTATGAGCAAAGAAGTGTCCAGGAGGAAAGAGTAGGTGGTTTCGGTGCTGAACCTGCACCCCAGAAGCATTTCTAGGAATTGATTGAGCAGACTTTTTTGCACCGCTGGGGTTAAAGCTGAGTGAGCTTTGCAAAGATGGGAGTAAGTTGGCAGTGAACCAAGCGTGGTGCTGCAAAGCCAGGCATGACTGGGGGAGCAGCACAGGCTGACTTAGCCTTGTGTCACTCAACTGTGATTGAATCCAGCTGGTGCTTAAAAGCCTCTGGTTTTGTGTCCCCAAAATGTTCCTGTGTAATCTATGGAGTAGGTCCATTTTCTGCTGATTTACTCCCTTTCGTCCTCTGGCCAATGTGTTCTACTGAAATTTCATTCAAAAAGGGCAACTTTTGTGTTTTAGTTAAATTCATGAGTGGATTTGAAACACCAGGAATTAATTCAGCTCTTGGTCTGCTTTTGGTACTGGGGGGGAGAGTGGGGAGGGAAAGCTCTTTTTCTATTGTTTATTCTTTATTCATGTACATGAATAAGTTCCAAATTGCGCAAAGTGACGTAACTCTTTTCTCAGCAGTAAAAGGCTATCACATTATAACCGAACACATCAGAAAATGATTTGGTCAGAGATCACCTGCCTATAATCCCTGCACTTGTATTCAGTGGTGAAAACAGCAGAAAGGGTGAGCTGACTTCTTAATGCTGCGGATTTCAAGGCCAAAAGGTATTCCCATGCAGCATTTACCCTGGGCATGGAAAGTCAATTTTTTATTTTATGTGGTTTGAAATTATCAGAGGTTGGAGTTTTATTCTGTCCGACCTCTGCATCCTTTTTGTGAAGCCCAAATCAGAAGCACTTTGCTGAGGAAGTGTTTGAAAGTGCGGCCAAGAATAAAGTTGGTGGCAAAGTTTCCTGAGACCTGCCCCCAGTTAAAGTCAGAGCAATACTTGTTAATCCCGTGAGCTGTATTCGCAAACACATCCACAAGGGTCTTATTGTCAATTTTTGAATATAAACACTTTCTCAATCTCAGGAAAGGGCTTGAGCTGACTTTGGTTGGTGTAATGGACACATCTCCTCCTGCAACTTGAATGGCAGTGTTGTCTCCTCCCCAGACCAACCTGTTGTCCTGAGCAGCCTGACCTATTCCAGCTCCAGAGAAGCTGCCCCGTGACAACTTTTACCAACCCCGTGGTGCTGACATTTTTAATCCTTGAAGGATTTAACTTGCCCAAATCAGCTTAACAAGGTGAGGTTTTTTAGAAACTGGGTTTGCTGAGAGCTGTTAGCCTCCTGTGGGCTGCCGGGGCGGGCTACGCTGCTGGGTGGGGAGTTTTCCAGCAGCAACTGTCTCCTCGTGGACACCAACACGCACGCTGCCCGGCAAACCCACATCCAAAAAGCGGCATCAAGGTTCCCTGCATGTGAGAATGGCAGTATGTGCGCAAACTACGGTGGTCTATGCTTCATATTGCAGCTCACCTTTGCATTCCTATGCCCCAGAGCTCTGGGAAGGGCTGTTAGGCTCTTGGAGGTAAGATGGAGCAGGAACAAACAAGGAAAGGTGCCGTGGCCTCTTTCCTCCATTTAGCACCCCCAACTAGCATCCCCTGACATCCACACACATAAATAAACATGTGTGTGTGTCTGTATTACACAGACCACATGTGGATGCTCTTTTAAGCCTTCAGTGTACCAAACCAGTGCACTGGACCTGCGCCAGCGACACGTAATGGTAAAAAAGAGCCGCAAACCTTGCGCTGCCCACTCTGGGTCTCATGTGTGTTGGAGAGATACCTCCCGAGGCCAGATCCTGACCAACGCTCTGCGTCCCCAAGGTGTCTGCAACAGGCTGCAAACCAGCAGCACCTGCTGGAACCGCTCCGCTAAACTGGGGGAGCTGTTAAACTGGGGCCGCTGATGTCTCTGCCTCCATGGCTGAATCGCCACAAGTGGCACCAGCAGTGGGGTTTTATGAACGTGTCTTTAAACTGGTTTCACCTTCTGCCGCCCAGTGCATTAAGCAGAGCATTAATAGATGTCAAAGTGCTTAACTAAAGCAGATGAGTATCATTGCCCTGCTTGACAAAAAGGGGAAGATGAGGCATTGCGTCCGCGCTAGACCTGGGAACTGAATTTTTGGCTCCCGTGCCCATGTCCTCTCCCAGAATCTGTTGCCACCATCAAAAGGGAATGCCCCCCCCTCCCTGCGGCAGCGACATGCTTCACCGGAGGACCCTGCACCCTGGGGAGGCACTCCCACCCGCCTGTCTGTGCCCAATCCATGCCAGAAAAGCCCCACACCGGAGAGAGGGAAACACTTACGTCTCCAGTGGGATCTTCGTCTGGGCCCTGGTGGAGGGCAGGAGGCAGAAGAGCCAGAGCATCATCCACGGGACGGCCCAGGGCCCCATCCTCCATGTGCCAACCATCAGCAAGGGGACCGGCCGGTGGGATGTGGGGGCTCCCCCCTTTTCCTGCTGTCCCGGGGAGGGTCCCACATGGCCCCTGCCATGCTGCCAGGCCGGCTGGCCTTCCGCTGTGGGGCCAAGCCCCGGGGTGACCCCGGCTGCCTCTGCCCCGGGGACGTCGCTCCTGCTGCCGGGCGCCGTTGGGGGGTCTCCAGTGCAGGGTTGGTGGCCAAAAACCCCCTGGGAACCCTCGTTCGGAATGGCACCCAGGGGTGCGGTGGGTCTCCGTGCCCCGAGGAGTGGCTGCGCCGGGAGGCAGCTCCGCACCGGGAGCCGCAGCAGCTACGTAATCCCCCCGCCAGCCCCTTAATCCCCTCGCCGAGCAGCAGCAGCCGCAGATTTAGGGAAGTGGAGTGGGATAAAATCACCCGGGATTACTCTGATTCCTGAAGACGGGTCTCGGCTACTCCGGCCGGAGGTCAGGCCGTGCTTGCGTTAAAGGGGTCGCATCCATTCCCCCGAATACCCCCCCCCCCCCCCCCCC
>VXAK01000225.1:188371-231736 GCA_013399435.1 Arenaria interpres
GCAGCCCATTCCAAAGCTTGATAACCCTTTCAGTGTAAAAATTTTTCCTAATATCCAACCTGAACCTCCTCTGGCGCAACTTGAGGCCATTTCCTCTAGTCCTGTCACCTGTGACCTGGGAGAAGAGACTGACCCCCACCTCTTTACACCCTCCTTTCAGGCAGTTGTAGAGAATGATAAAGTCTCCCCTCAGCCTCCTTTTCTCTAGAAAAGGAGTGATATTATTCTATCGGGTGACAGAAGAATTGTCTAAATGACAATGGATTGTTATGGATTTTCTCAAACCATAACACTCTGGCAGGTTGCCCCAGCATCATTCCCTCCCCACTGGGAACCTGGGTTGGGACCAGGAGCGTGAGGCACCTGCTGGGCTCCTGCAGGCAACAGTGGGTTGGTGCTGTGCACCCACTTGGTGCCAAGGTTTGCACAGGACCGATGAGGCCACTTGGCAGCATCTAGTGCAGGTCCTGCCGAGGCACTCGTCTGGGGACCTCACACAGGTGAGAAGAGAGGAGGGAAGATGGGCAGCGAGAAGCAAAAACGGCATGAAAAAGAGGATTCTGCCAGTTTTAACTGATCGCCTCCTAATGTGAGCGATTATTTATTAATAGTTGAATCTCTCAGTCTGGGCAACATTCAATTGAGGTTGCCATCCCTTCATCAGTGTCTGGAGACCAATGAATCAAAGGAGCCCAACGGCTGAACTTGATGAATAGTGGCAAGCGGCAAACTGCATGCTCAGATGAGGGCCATGCTATATAAGCTCATTATTGTCGTGAGAAGTATGAATTTTAAATAACTACAGATAAGGCAGCGGAAAGATTATCAATGACTAGAGCGACCCGTTGAACAGCTTGACTCTGTGGCTATGAATTAACCCATTTAGTAGAGGATCTTCCAATCATCTTTTGCACATTTATAAATGGCTTATTTAATCTAAAATGCAAAGCCACGCTAGATCGTTAGGTTTCTTGGAAGGATGTGGAGGGGGAAAATGGCTGTCTAAGCTCTGAATTAGAACTCAGGCACATAACTGAGTGCAACATTGGTGCTGCACATTAAATGGGATAATAGAAGTGGCAGAGGAAATACAGAGAAGGGAATAAAACCATGGAATGTGGATATAGATGTTAAATTATATGATGAAGAGGATGAAAGCCCAGGGTGAGCAATTAATTACAGGAATAATTCACCTCAGGATAGGATGGATTCATCATTTATTACAGTCTTCACTCCAGACGGAGTATCTATTTGAGAGTTACGATCTTCTTCAAGCAGATGTTGTGGGCCTGAAGGGCAGAAATTTCCAGCTGATGTTATTAAGTCTGTGCAAAGGGTTACATGAGAAGGTTGAAACGGTTCTTTCTGACCTTAAAATCTACAAAAATCAATTTCTACACACACAAACACTCTAGAGACAGTGCCTTCAGGGTACCACATGGCTGTACTGCAAACACCGCAGTCAGTATATGAAGGCAACAGGCAGAGCAGATCTACATCTTAGTAATGCATTTCTCAAACAGCCAAAATGTGTTATTTGCCACAAAAAGGGGTATGTACAGACCTGGGTGGCACCGGGGAAATTTGGAGGTGAGGAGAGTGCAGAGAAATGTCTTCTCCCCAGAAATGCTCTTTGCAGACAAGGGGTGCAGTGTGCTGCCCATGGCAACAGAAGGAGCTGGTTGCCCTTCCCCTGACTCCGACCTCACGCTGCTGGGACTGGGGACTGTGGGGCTGGGCTTCTGCTGCCTCCTCCTTTCTTCTGCAGCCTGAAAAGAGGAGAAGATTGCTCTTAGAGGAGCCAGGAAGACTGACCACCAAGGTCTCATTTCTCCATCTTTACCAGGATTGAAAATGAGGAGCAGGGTCCAGGATGGCAGACTTCCCTGTCTGGATACTTCAGGGAGGAGATGATAAAAATTAAAGTTCTGAAAACATCTGAAATGAGATCTGAAGGCAGGAGAACCAACATTTTAGATAGCATTTTCTCTCCACTTTGCAAGGAGCCATATCAAATAGTTATCATTAGCGATTTCTGCAGGATACTTTCACTAACCCTTCCAGTCACAGTGTTCTATCTGCAGCTGGGACCCAGTTGAATCCAGATGGGTTCTGGTGAGAGCCCTTGCCTGGAAAAACCTTGAAACACTGATAGAAAAGGCAATGAGACACAGCAACATGCTGAACTGGGAGATCCAAATCCCTTTATTTGGATTTATCTCATTTACTGGATATATCTCACTTAACCCCTTAATGATCTAAAGTTGCAAAGGAGTGGGATTTGAAGATGAATTGAAAATAGCACGGAAAACTGAAAACCCCCAGGTGACTAGAGGGCCCTTAATGGGATTAGTGTGCATCCAGTTACTTCTGCAGAGCTGAGCCACCACAGTGTGCGAGCACAGCTGGAGCACAGGGAGGAGATAAATGACGGCAGGGTCTGACTGGGGAGAAAGATAATGAATCCTATGAGAAAGAATGAAAGCGAACATACAACAAGGAGTGAGAATTCAAGGCTGCAAGAGATATGGGGTGAGCGAGTACAGCAAATGAGAGCTAAAATAGCAAAATCATGGGGCAATAAAAAAAATGCCAGCGTGATTTTGTGTTGTGTTCACAGGCAGGGGGAAGATTTAACAGCTCTTATTCATTTCTGGTTTGACTAGAACCTGAGTTCAGTTTAGATTATCTTGTTATGACAAGATACTGGCAAATGTCAAGACCAGCCAAAGAATAAATATCATCAAAACAGTGGTGTAAGCAGTGTATGAGGAGAGTTTATTAAAGACAGTAGAAATCCTCATTTGTTTAATGCATTCATGTGGTGACCCTAACTTGGAAATGCCTGAGCAGACTAACGTGTGGTCTTACAGCAGGATAAATATAAGGAGAACGGGGCAAAATGAAGAAAGAGGAACTCTACACTGAGCATCAGAAAAAGCTGATGAGAAAGATGTGCTGGGCATGACACAACCTCTTGAGGCAACCCCTCTCCATGCAGTACTGGTCAATAAGGGACATTTTGTAGCAGCCACTTGTCTCTTTGCTAGAAAGTCATCTGGAATCGGGGATATGGCAACAAGCTTGAACACAGAGAGGAGGATCCAGCTTTGTGGAGATAAAAAGCAGATGGGACGGTGTCTCAGCCTCCTCACAGGCATCAAGTTCCTTGTGATACTACCGCTGCCAGAAGGTTTATCACGCTGAAAATGGTCACTGGAGACACCTCTTCCCCATGGCACCCATGGTATGATACTGATCTCCCAGTTGGCCCTTGAAGAGAGGCAGAGGTGCTCCCTCCTATTTTCTGCGTACTCTGGAGCAGGGCCCACATGGAGTGGGCATCAGGGTCCTTTTTGCACCGTAGATATTAGGACAGGGGGAGAGGTTGCAAGAGACCAGCGCTGACTTGTTTTTTGTTCTGGAGCCACTGAGATCTTGCTGTGTGCCTGCCACCACCTCAAAGCAAGTCTTTGCTCCATCGTGGTCCTAATTTACAACATCTGGGACATAATCAGTTAATAAGAATAATTTGCTTTGATTTTGAATAACTTAAAACAAGGCATGATGGGAATAAACTATGCGAGCTTGTTTGCAGCAGATGCATTTATCTGAGATCATAATCTTGTGCCTCTCGTTATCTCTTGGCAGGGCTCCTTAGATGAGTATCTGCGTAGAAAAGCTCCTTCCCATCCTGGTCAAACATTGTGCTTGTGAAACTGCTCTCTCAACGGTGTTTGAGGTTGTGTCCCATTCAGGAGACATGAGGATGATGCCTCTGGCCTGTCTGAGTAGGTTTAACCATTCCTCGGGGTGGTTTGGAAAGCGCTCGTGCAGTGTTTTGCCAATACTAGAGAATCTGATCTCCTTGTCCCAAGCAGCTGCCAGGAGGAGGGGGCTCTTGCCAAAAGCAGTGATGGAAAAGCACTTTTCGTTGTGGTTTTACTGGCTGGTCATGCAAACCTCTTCTGATCAGGTTTCAGTGCTGTGGAGAGTTAGCATTTGCAAGCTAAGTTTGCAGAGGTGTGGATTTAAATAATTTAACAACTGAGTGAGGAGGGGGAAGAGGGCTGCAGGCTCCCTTTGGCATGAGTGCTGGTGCTGCAGGCAGGCACCGGGCTGGGGTCTGGCGGGGTGTCCCCACAGCTGAGCGCTCCCTTCCCCCCAGTTTGGTCACATCAGGGCCTGTGCAATCCCAGCTGAGCTCTGGGAAAGCCACAATGCAACAGGGAGATGCGCTTTGGTCTAGGACCGGGTTGGCCGCCTGACTGGCAGCGTGTGTGGGACTGGGGGAGTTTGGGATGGTGAGACCTGAAAGATGCGCGGTGCTGGGTGAGCACAGCCTCTCTGAGGGCCCCTTTCTCACCGCAGCCCATTGTGGGAAAATGATGCCTTCCTCACTCCCAGGTGTGTTTTGGGTTAAATTAGCTGCTTTTAACACCATCTGGGCGCGTTTGAAGCTGTCTGAAGCTGTGCGTGGAAGGGCTTTTCTGCCATGGGAGACCAGGCTGATGAGTGCCAGTGGCCACAAGGAGACCCTGATATGACTCAATAGAGGAGGCAGACAAAAGCCTATTTATGATGGGAATGCAGCTAATACCTGGATACCTGGTACCCCACTGGGATCTCTGCAGAGCAGGACAGATTGACCCCTAGTGTGATGCAGGGGAATATACGGGTACACTGACTGACATGGAGGCAGGTATTATACCACTGACTTTCTTCATTTCAGGTTGCCTCAGAGGCAGTGAATAATGTACAAATATCTGGCCTGCAGAGCATCATCAGACGTCAGCAGGATGACTCGGACCAAGCGTGTCCTTCTAGAGCTCACATTCTACCCGGGTGCTCTGTAAATATCTGCCTGCAGACCCATTCATCTGCAAGCCACACGCTTTCCCTGTTGTTTATACAAGCAGCCACATAGGTGTCATATTAATTAATGCCTTCGGCTGGTTACTTTGCCTTTTTGCCTTTTAATTTTTTTCCGCAGCTCCACTCTAAATTTAGGCTTGTTTAAATACTCCAAGATGAAACGAGCTCTTTTTCTTTTTTTTTTTTTTTTTTTGCTAGCAGAATTTTAAACCCTCATCAGGCACAGTGTTCAGAGCAGCAGGAAATTTAGGGCAAAGAGGGAGACACCAAGGGAGAGCAGAATGCACAGGAAACAAAGAGCACTGAAGCGTCTTCCCACCATCTCTGAAGGCGAGGCAAGAAAAGCAAGACAGAGTAAAGAAAAAGGAAAAGGAAGTGAAAGCAGATGATCAGTTTGAGGAGTACTGTGAGCAGAACGCAGCTTTCCTGGGTGCTGTCGTAGAAGAACCCCTAGTGAAAGTCAACTTTATCCTTACCTCTTCACTACCAAAGGGTTAAACTTAATCTTTTCCATTTCACGTCCACATGACCTGAAGGAACTTGATTAGGAGGAAGGGAAACTCCATTTCAAAAGAGATTAAAGCCTTTTGTGATAAAGTGGCTGCACTAGAACAGCTTTTTCGAGGAAGGAGGCTTTGCTTCTTGGGAGCCCCAGAAATCGTGGTGCATCAAGTGACTAAATAAATGATGCCACTTATTCTGCTAATCTCCACAGCTGCAAAGACACTTGACTCAGTGCATGTCTAGCAACGTCATTTATTTTGCCAAATCCTTCGTATTAAATGCATGATGCAATGACCCTATTCAGAGGACATGCTACAAATACCTCCCTCCTTCTCTCAACTCAGCGTGTTAATAAGGATTCAGGATTTGGCAAGGTTATCAGGACAGAGGTATTTGGGCCAAAATAGGGTTGCTCCAGCCTGGCTGGCCTAGAAAGAAGGAGGGTCCCTGCTCTCATGTGTTTCCCTGCTGGGGCCAGTAGATGCAGGAGGGTGCAGAGATAAGTTAGTTGCCTTCACGGTCTGATATTACTGCCTCACCTATTTGCTGAAACCCTGATGAGGATTTGTTAGGTAATGACTGCAGGGTGCTTTGGAAATACAGGGTGCTCTCTAATTTTCTGCACTCTTGCAAAAGGAGACAACAGAGCCTTCGGGGCTGGGGACCATCTTCTCGCTGGGCAGGTGATCTACAGGAGCGAAGCAGCAAACCACTCCCTTTCCCTCCCCTCCCCTGATTTATTTGGGTCGCATTGTCAGTGGTCCAGTGGTGGGACCAAGCCCACAAGGTGGCTTTATCGGTTCCCCAGCCATGGGGGTGGGTCGGGGAGCCAGCAGAGCTGGGCTGCAGCACTCTGCAGACCTCTCTGTAGTGATCCAGGCACTAAACATCTGCCTGTCAGGAAGAATGGCATCAATACAGATGAGCTGACTGTCCCCAGCGTAGCGGCTGTGGGCCATGGGCTCTGCGGCTGTGGGTTTGCACAATATATACAGCAGTCGTGCCTGATCCCTGGGGAAGCTGCTGCACGCTGCCGTAGCATAAATAAAGGGCAATGTCTAGGCAGAAAGACTTTTTAAATTTATTTTTTCAAACCTTTCAAATGTTTCCTGTTAATTTTATTTGTTTTCCTGCTGATACTGAGCGTCCAGGCAAGAGCTATTGTAGAAATGCATATCAGCATTGCTGGAGTATTCAGAACTCAATTAAAAATCTTAAAAGTTTGACTATTTTTTCTTTCCTTTTGATTTCACAGAAGGGAGCAGCTTTGCCAAAATTCTAGGTCACAAATTATAACATTTCATGCTTTTCTCCTTTGAAAAACAGGACTATTTTTTTTCCCCACAAAAATCAGAGGCGATCAGTTTTAGTGTGATTAAAGATAAAAGCTGGGCTTTGGATACATTTTACCACACATTGATGTAGGTGTAGATAAAAACAGTCCATTCTTTCATGAATATTAATGAAAACATGTTTTGTGATTTTAGGCAACCATCGATTGTTATTAAAAATACTCTGACAGTTTTGAAGAAGAGAAAGGGGTGGGGGAAGGGACCGCAAGGCTTTCCATATCTGATTTAACACCATTTTGCGGCAGCTTGTGTTTTGCACGGCAGTTACTCCGCAGCGAGCGTGAAAGGTGTTTCCCTGACCTTCGGCTGCTCAACGGGCTGATGGGGAACCGTCTTCAGCCCATCTGAGCTCGGCAGCGCCGGCGCCGTCCCCTTTCAACCTCTGGTTACAACTCCAGTCACTTCCCGTCACCCTAAATTGCCTCCGAGTGCGTAATTAGCTCAGTCACCTGCCAACTTTCATAACAACACGCTCACTCTTCCTCCCTTCAACATCTGACAGCATCTCGTTCGGCGAGCAGCTTTCAAAGAGATTTCCCCTCCGCCCCAGGGGTTTTCGTGCCTGTGAGCCTGCCCCGAAAGGATGAAGATACAAATCATGTTGTGCCCAGAAGGATCATTAAACGCCGCCTTTGATTTCCTTCAAGGAGCACAAATTAGCTGAGGAAGCAAACCAGCGCATTTCTTACTGGCAGTTGTTGTTGGTGTTTTTAATCCCCTTCAGCACGGGATGATGGAGCCGGGAGCCCCCTGTGGTGGCTGAGGTCTCTCCAGGTTGCAGCTGTCTCCTCCTGACATGGGTGCTGGTCAAGGAGAACGTGAATCCCCCAGGAAAGAGTGGCTCGTGAGGATTTAGCACATATGTTATGAGAGCAAATAATCTCTCTCTTATTGCTGGAACGTGTAACAGTGCAAGGGCTATGTCTGAAAAAATCAGTTTCTAGCAGCCTCCCTTATTCTGCTTCCTCCTGATGTTGTCAGCATCTGGGCAGCACGTGGGACGGTCAGTGGAGAGGTCAGGGACAGCAGTCTGCAGCGTGCTTGAAATAAAACTAAGCACTGCAGTCACTCTCCATGACAAAAAGTGGAATTTAGAATTGCCAGAGCTATAGATAAGTAAAAAATGCACGCATATATTGCAAAAAAAATAAAATAAAATTGAATTCCAAGTTGTGATGTCTGTCTAAAATCGTCTGCTGTTCGCTAAAGAAGCACTCCAACTGCGTCCTTCTGGTTAGTGCAGCGTCGAGGTCAAAGTCAACATCTTTCTGAGCCAGAGGCTCCTGAAGTTTCGGACAGAAGCCAAACAGTTGTGCCCCAAGGGATTCCTTCGCGGGAAATCTGATGTGCATAAAGTAGGCAGAGCGGCACTGAAATCTCATTAGCCATGATTTCTTGCTGCAGCTCTGACCTTAGCTTAATTCGTTCAAGTGATGCTGGAGTTAATTGGTGTTCCCACTTTGGAGTGATTCTCTTTTCTAGCTGCAGTTTAAGGCGAGATCTACTCCGCTCTTCAGGCTTATAAATCCCCTAGAAGGAAAAAGCATTACCTGGCTCTTCTTCTAGTCTAATGTACGGTCTCACGCTCTGACAGCCATGATGGTACTTTATGGCTGCGTAGGGACCAAAATGTCATAGCAGCAGCAGTGAGGCGGGTGTTGCAGCCTGTTGGCTGGTGTTTCTGGTGGAATCATAGAATCATAGAATCGTCTAGGTTGGAAGACACCCTTGGGATCATCGAGTCCAACCATCTACCCTACTCTACAAAGTTCTCCCCTACACCATATCCCCCAACACCACAGCTCAACGGCTCTTAAACACATCCAGGGATGGTGACTCAACCACCGCCCTGGGCAGCCTATTCCAACGCCCGACCACTCTTTCTGTGAAAAATTCTTTCCTAATGTTCAGTCTAAACCTACCCTGTTGGAGCTTGAAGCCATTCCCTCTCGTTCTGTCATTAATCACCTGTGAGAAGAGACCAGCACCAACCTCTCCACAGTGTCCTTTCAAGTAGTTGTAGAGAGTGATGAGGTCTCCCCTCAGCCTCCTCTTCCTCAAACTAAACAGTCCCAGCTCCTTCAGCCGCTCCTCATATGATTTGTTTTCCAGGCCCTTCACCAGCTTTGTTGCCCTCCTCTGCACTCGCTCCAGCACCTCCATATCTCTCTTGTATGGAGATGCTCTTCTGCTCTGAACACTTACAGCAGCCCTTGGACTGCGATGTTTTTGTCCATTTTCAAAGCGTTACGTTGTGAGAAGTGAAGATCCCACTTGAGAGACCATGATGGATGGAGTCAGCAAAGCCGCTCTGGCAGTGCTGGCCTAGGAGCGCCAGCAAATGCTGGTTTGATGGGGGGAAGGTCCCTGTGATGGCTCTCGCAGGGTAGGCGAGAGCTGCACCTAACTGGGAAGGGAGAGGGGTGGCAACCTCTGCCAGCACAGGGGACCCATCGCACTGTTGGTGGTGTGCCTCAGGAGAGCCCTGGGCAGTGGTAGGTGATGTTTCCACTACAGGCCAGGACACAAGCGCTCCCAGCTGAGCAGCAGTGGCTGTGAGGAGGTGGCTGTGACCTGGCAGCGGTGGCACGCTGTGCTGCACAAGGACCTGCCTTGTTGGCATTAGTGGCGTACATAGTCTAAATTATTATATCAGGCAGGTCATACTCAAGTTTCTCTCTGCACTTTCCAGCTATGTAAGACTCTACCAGCCTCTAAGTGTCACCCACCCGCGTGGAGACCAGCGCTGCAGGGAAACCACGACCAAACACAACAGCTGGTTTTTACAGCGTACGTGATTGTGCAGCTTCACAGTTATCCGCTGTCCGTCCCCAAGGGACAGGACCAGCCACCTCTGCCAGGACACTCCACCTGCTCTGCTGCTCCGGCCAATTCCCCTTACTCAACTTGCACCTCCACCTTGCAAGCTCCAGCTCATTTAGGAGGTGAATTCCTCAGGCTGGCAGCGGCTCTCTGTGGGTGCCGGGGCGGTACGCAAGGCCGGAGACCCAGCACTCCTCATCCCACCCTGGAGATGTACACAGAGCCTGGGACTGTGCGAGTCCTTTGTTGGGGCACCTCCAAACTGTGCTGTGGCTATTGACCTTAGCTACTGATCGCCTTTGTCCCATCTGTAAAGTGCCATAAGCTCCTACTTGCCTTCTAGAGCTCTGCTCCTATTTTTTTCCCTATGTGCTGATGTCTGGCTCCACATCTACCAACAGCTGCTTTCTCCTCGTCTACCCAAGCAGAAACAGAAAATGTGAAGGTTATTCACTTCCAAAGCCTTCCCTCCAAGGATGGTCTCCAGCAGGAAAGGGCAGGCTGTTGTTCTTTCTCATCTCGCCGACACGAGCATCTGTTGAGGGTGATCAGGAGAGAAAGGAGCTTGCTGCTGTCACAGTCCTCCTGAAACGCCGGGGGGAGGCCAGCAGGCTTTCAGATACTGCCCGCTGCTGTCATCCAGGGACTAAAAGATAAAAAAAAAAATAATAACCTAACGCACCTAATATGGGATAAGATGGAAGCAGAGGAGGTTGATGTAACTAAAACTCCGTAGAATTGATTGCTTAGGAGGGCCAGGAAAGTCGACAGGCTAGAGAGGCTGTGGAACCCTTTTCCTGCTTTTTGGCAGAGAGGACACCAATTAACCACATTTAGTGCGGCGCTGCACACGTTAACCAAGTAGAAAATTGTAATTAGCACTAGAAAATGGCGGATGGCAGTTCAGGGCCAGGAAGGTGCGGAAACGAATGCAGGTAGCGTACTTGAGTGCACCCAGCGAGCTCCACCTCTGCACAGGTGCTCTGTGCAGATGAAGTGAAACGTTCCTGCGTTCAGGAGTCAGGAAGGTATTTTATGGTCCACAGCAGTTTTCGGCGTTGCTGAGCAGCGCTACGCTGGGCCGTGGGCTTTCTCTGGAGCACAAAGACTCGGGCGGCAAAGGACAGGAGCAGAAACAGATCTGGATAGCACAATAGTCCAATTTATTCTGGCAAACTTGTGTTTGTGGGGAAGTAGCTAATACACGGGAGGCTTTTCCTCTCTCCTCTCCCACTGAAAATAGACTTTTCTTCTTTTTTTTTTTTTTCTTTTAAATTGTGGTCTTTTCTGAAATGCCGGTAGCAATTGCTCACCTCTGGACAGACCATCAAAAAGCCTTGAAGACTCCCATTAAGCTGCTGCAATCATCTGGCAGAAGAAAAACATTTCTAAGGAGGAAGCGCAAGAGCAGCTTTGTCAGCGGCACGGCGCAAATCACATCAGAGACTCCAAGCAAAGAGCCCAGGGACGGGCAGACGCTAATGGGACAGGAAGGATAATGGGAAACTTGCACCGACTGGCCTCTTCAGTGTCGTCTCTGTTACACAGCTGGAGAGAGCACATTTTGGAGCAACAGTAATTTATTTTTTGATCGATACAGGAATAGCATATGAAAATACTGTCGGTGTTTCGTTCATTCCCGCTGGCTTTGTCCATTGGTCTGGCCCACGACAGGCACAAGGCACACCAGGCTGTCACCTCCCAGCCTGTCGGATGCTGCAGAGGAAGAGAGAGGGGAAGGGATTCCCGCTGGGTCATCATATAGCACCTGCAAAGGGGAGAAATGTAACATCAGAAATCCTGCACTTGTCAGAACCCATTTTCGGTCGCCAGGCTGCTGCCGTTGCCTCTATCTGCTCCTTGTTTT
This sequence comes from Arenaria interpres, assembly GCA_013399435.1. NCBI lineage: Eukaryota > Metazoa > Chordata > Aves > Charadriiformes > Scolopacidae > Arenaria > Arenaria interpres. The sequence continues at coordinate 199,793 of VXAK01000225.1, forward strand.
TTTCCATTCTTCCCCACCTACGCACCGTGTTGATCTCTTAGGAAGCGCTGCATCTGGGAAACAGAGCAGTATGGGCTGCACTGAGGGATTTTTCTGTTTGCCGCAAACAAAAATGAAGTGATAGAGAAAGGAGCAAAGCCCCAGTGAGGCGCAACTGAGCACCAGTCTCTGCCTTTGCCTCTTGACTTCTTCTGTGACCTCCATAAATCCATTAGGGAACCACTCTTCGTATCCATTTTAAATGGAGATAATACTTCCTTCTCTTTCCTTTGCAAGAGTACTATGTATAAAAAGCACTTCTAGATACTCTGTATCTATCTGTCTAGCTATTTGTGTAAAAGCACTTTCAGAGGCAATACCGAAGACATAGAAAATATACGTAAGGAATAGAAATCCTTTAAAATCGTATAAGAGTTCTCATGCAAAGATGTTTAAGTGGATTACGAAATCACCACTATTGTCATCCTTCCAAAAAAAGAGCAGATCGCCTTGGGTTAAATATTGACCAGACTATTTGTGTCCCTCTGTTCTGTACCTGAATTTGTCCATCTTCCCCACCCCACCCACCATCTGTATATTCAGAGCTGCTCCCTCAGCACCAGGGGAACTAAACACGTTACGGTGTGACAAGAAGAGCCCCCGACTTTTCTCCGTCTATCACCTCCTACACTGGTGTTTTAGCTCTGAGATCTTCCCGTTTCACGAGTCGGTTTCTGCAAGGTACGCACCGTAGCACGTGCAGAGTGCTCTGCTTTGCAAAGCTGGCTCTGCTTTGCCTGCCTCCTGATGTCTCAGAAACGAGCGCTTATGGGGCTTCATCTTCGGTCACCCACCCGCACTCGACTTTGAAGAATGTTTATCTGCGGGGTTTAGCAGCCCCCCGCAGTCAGGGATTAGCTTAGTGTTTCTTCTGAACTTCAATGCTCTTTGAATTCCTGCTTTTATACAGGGAAGTGAAAGTTTTCCTGAACAAAATCGTGTTTCATTTGCGCTTTTCCATCTCCCCACTTCCTCTTCCAATCGCCGCACCTTCACTTCTGTCCCTACAGGTCAGCTGAAAATTCCCAGCTTTCACTTCTGTTTATAATTATTCACTATTCTTTCTTTTCTTACTGCACGTAGCCAGTGTTTCTTCATACCTCTCAGTCAAAGGAGTTAACTGGAGATTCTTCATCTTCTTTATGTTTCTTACTCATTCCTTCTACCCTTCCCTTGATGAAGCTTGTGTTTTATGATTCCCGCGGGGACTTTTCTCAAAGATAACAAAACTTTTCTTTGTTACAGGAGTCATCGTCTTCCTCTTTGGTGCTATTGCCATTGTCCAGACATTCCTAAGTTGTAGGACACATTTTTGGCAGGATGCGATCCACTTGAAAGTAGTTTGTGGTGAGGGCTGGTTCTGGCATGGCAGACATGGGCAAACACCTCCCTGCGAGAAGCTGCTGTGGAGGAACTGGAAGTGGGGATTGTAAGAATTGGGGCAGTGGTAAGAAAAAGGACACAGATTAGCTGGGAGCACTAGGTTGGGGCTTTCAGGTGTAGAAACAGGGGAAGGGAAAGGCGTATCGCAAGAGGGTGAGGCAGCGGGGACAAGCCGTTGATCCTGCTTGCAAACATAGCTCTGAAAGAGATGGGAATTACACCTCTCCTGCCAAACAGCAAGCATGAAGTATGGGATCCCTGAATTATATTATGATAGTACAGCCTGACAGATCCTCTAATTCAAATTCTTGGCCACAGCTCGCCGCATCCATGGGAGAAGCCAGGAGAGGCAGGACTTTCCTGATAAGAACCCACGGGGAGAGCCTCAGGCATAAAAAAAATCCCCTTCTTAGATGAATGAGAAAGGCAGGCACTTTTACTAAGTGGTAGGTCTGGGGCTACTGCTCGAAGTGGAAAGGCGGCGGCTGTTAGTGAGCCAGGCTGCTAAGCAGCAGTAAAAGTGAAGGAAAACAGAGCTTTTGTTCCCGGCCTGAGTAGCCCTACGCCGGGAGTGCTGCCAAGAGCCTGCACGCTCCTTTCCTCTCTCCCTCCAAATGTTTATTTACAGGCAAGCGCTGAAGAAAAACACAGAGGTGGGTAGGTTTTTGAAGTGACATCATAATAATCTCTATTTTAGTACCTTTGAGAAGTAGATTTCAGGTACCAGGTGAAGAATCCTAGAGCGGTTAAGAGTTGGAAGGGACCTTAAAGATCATGGAGTTCCAACCCCCCCCGCCGTGGGCAGGGACACCTCCCACCAGACCAGGTTGCTCAAAAGAAATACAGTACCAGTGGTTGCACCCACAGCTACGTGGTGTAACAGAGATGGGTAGCAGCTCTGCATTCAGCACACGGGCCTACGGAGCAGGCTGCCAGCACTTGGGCAGGAAAAACGTTAATATTTATGTAGGACCTAATGATGGGATTAGCATCCCTCTACGTAGCAGCTGTAGGACTTCGCCATCATTTCCCATAGTTCCCTCATGGCGTGAAAGCAGGCTACTCTCTTTGCTGATAGTAAGATGTCATCCTTCCTATTTCTTGACTTTCGTTTAGTCACCACATGCCAGAGGGTTTTTTTTCTCTTCCGCCTTTATTGACGGGTGGCGTTCGTGCAGACACATTGTTCTGAACTCAGAGCTTACTTTGCTTTTTGTGGCATTTGTGTCCAAATATAGTAAAAAGGGCTTTTAATTAATATATGCCCCAAATGGTTTCAAAAAATGTTTTTGTATTACATGTATGACTGAAGCTGCTGCTCTCAAAAAATGTGTAGTGACTTCCTATTGTGTACACCAGATGTTTATTCTAAATTCATTCTTTGGACATTTTTACAACGTTGCTCACCTATTAAATGGAAGAAGCATGGTGATAACTTGCAACTCAAATTCTGTCCGTAACAGCTATAAAGTAAAGGTGTCCATATACCAGACACATTTTCTCCAAAAGCTATTCTTTAAAATGACATAAGCATCTCCTTTTTCTCTTCTCTTTATCTTTCCAGTGCTTGTTTCCTACTTGTTTCGGTAGTTTTCTCAGCTACACACACAAAAGCAATCTGGTCCCTGCATTTCTCATTCACTTCCATGCTGGGCAGATTTATATCCGAACAGTCTGTTCAGGTTTGACGGTACAGTCTCCATTAAAATAAAAAAAAAAAAAAAAAAGACATCCCAAAAAAACCACACCAAAAATTAGGAAGGGAAAATTCCCCCAAACATCTGCCGTATTGTGAGGAAAGAGGCTGACTGATGTCAGCACTGGTTCAGTACAAGATGGTGGTGGTGGAGAAGGTGTTGGCGAAGGCTAACTTTAGCCCAGCCAATCTAATCTCCCAGGCTAAATTAGGTTTGTACCGAGACTTGCCCTCAAGAGGATCCCGTCTTTCCACCGGCTCTGCAGAGAGCCTGGAGAGATTAGGCTCATGAAAAGTAGTTACCCTTTTGTGGAGGCATCTGCAAACACTTTCACGGATTTCCACGCAGCGCCAAGGCAGGGGATAACAACGAAGTCACATCTTGATTTTTGTGGCATCTTCCCGAGACTTAATGTCAGCGAAAAGGCAAAGGCCTTCGGATCACAGTTTGGCAAAGGCTTTAAGTCAGTACCGCAGCTCATTTCTCCTTCCTCACCTCCCTCTCCCCGCATCCCACCCGTTTGCCCCCACGGCTCCACACCCCTATCCACAGACCGATACAGGTGCCCGGGCTGCAGCCCACTGAACCGATGTAGGTCAAAACCCACCTCGGCGTGGTGGGAGCCTCAGCCCGGACTAATTCTGCCGCAATACGTTTTACCACGTAGTCCTCTTAATCAAAAATTAAAAAAAAAGGTGAAAAATCAAGGAAAAAGGAAGGAAAGGACTGGTGTGGGAGCAGGGATGAGCAGCTAAAAGTGGGTGGCTGGGACAGGCCGCCTCTCCAGCAGCAGAGCCAGCTTAAGGTGTTTATAAAGCTACAGCCTTTGTTTCTTCAGTGTCCCGCAGAACCCCATCATCCTCCTCCTGTCTGCATACGCCAGGCTCTCCCTGCTATATTCCTAACTCAGCTGCACACAGATTTACGTCTAGGGGCCAGAACAAGCTTGTTAGAGATATCTGTGGCAGCCTGGAAAAAGCAAGGACTTGCAAGAGTCTCTTAGAAGTCCTTAGGATTAGCAGTGAAGTTTACTGTAGGTTGACTGAGGATTGATTTTTTAGTGCATTATTCATCTCCAGGACTAGAATCTCGCCTTTTTCTAGGTTTCAGGGATCTCTCCGGGTAAAGCTGCCATCTCATAACATTTTCTACATTAGAGCCTCAAATGCTTGCTGAAAATTGTCTTTTAATTTTGCCTTTTTCCTCAACAAGGTTCTCCAAGTTTGCTGAAATATTAAACTGATTTTAATATCCTAAAGGGACAAAGGCAGCTCGAATACTCACTGCTTTTATGACTGAAATTCAAAGCTCAACACGTTCTAAATAGGCTGTCAGAGGAGACGAAGCATCCTGCCTATTCAGCTGCATCCTGCTCCTGGAAAATTTTATTTTGCTGTACAATTTTAATTATCCCCTTTGCAGCTACAACAAGGAGGAGTAAATAGAGGAGCAGCAGAGAGCTAATGAATAAAAATCAAATTAAGAATTTGAATTTTCTATGAGAAGGGCCTGAGGAAAGATTTGGATGCCTTCACTGAATATTATGGATTTCCATGATAAACAATGACAGAGACTATGCTTCAGTATTTTACTAACTTTCTACTCCTTGTCTTCTCACTCTAGTTTAATAGGTGTGGAATTTTCTAAGGAAGTGGGCAGTGGTTAAGTGGAACTACACTGAAAACTAATATCAATTCAACGCTGAGACTGGGATTAATGCATAAAGCACTGCTGCAAGTTCTGGAATTCTTGCTAAGCCCCAATTTACAAGGTATTTATTCTTCTGGAAGAAAAAAAAAAAAAACAACCAACAAAACCCCAACAACCTGAAACCAGCAGTATATTAAGAAATACACAGAACAATAATGCACATGCACGCTGTGGAAGCATCTAAAGCAGAGTTAATGTGATCCTTCCATACCTCCTGATTTTCTGCTTGCTACCTTTTTCAGATTAAAAAACCAGGCTCAAAGAGAGGCAATCCAGACTGCTGTTGCCTTTTCCTCTCCAAAGGCCTTGCTACCTTAAGGGCTCCCTAGTTCTAAAAAAAAATTTAAATAAAATAGGGCAACCCGAGTGTTCAGAACCACTCTAATTCAGAGGTGATCTATCAAACCTGATACAAACTTTCTGGTATCTGATAAAAAGGCTATTAAACAAAATCAAATACCAAAAGGCAGAGATAACATGAGGATACTCCAGCTTTTGCATGGCATTAGAAGGCTCCGACTATGTTTCTGGAAAAAAGCTTCTTCTGAGACAGACGCTTCAGTTTGCAGTAGAAAGAAGAGAGAAAGGGGCACAGCACAGTTTTATTCTCCGGTATGACCCCAAGCCCAGTCTCCAGCTCCCCAAACACCTCTGAAGCAGTGGATCCTGCCATCTGAAATGGAAACCTAGACAAGAAGTTTGGCTTCAACTCTCAACAGGATTGCCTCACTACTTTTCCACTTCTGTTCACTGTCATAAAATTCAGAGTTTCTTTTTGAGCCTCTTGTATCTTCTTACTCCTGTTGTTCTTGGTAAGCATGAAAGTCAGCTAAACCAGGATCTCCCTTCTTTAGCAAATACCCTCCTTTTCTTCACCCCACAAAAGGCAAGTGTAAGCCTCCTGAACAATCCCCCAAACCCCTTGTAGCATAAGAGAGTGAGAGCAATCCAACTCCTTCAGCGTTACTTGGTGTGGATGTAACCAGAAGAGAGGGCAGTGAGAAGAAACCCTGAATTAGCTCTATCCTTGCCTGCTTTAAGATAAGCCTCAGCGCGAGGCTGTCAAGCACACTGTCAAGCACAGTGCGAATACTACTGTTGTCACAAGCATCAAAAGTTAACAGAAGATGTTTAAAAAAAATACGTCTCTGACTTTTGTAAATAATACATTACTCTGAAAATCAATCAATAAGGATGTTTTTAAAATTTCGACATGCCTTCCTTTGTAAATAAAAATATTTCCCCCATGACTAGAAAACCCATCACAAACACAGCTTGAGATGCTTAAGGATTATTTTTGCCCACCAATTACAGAAGTTCTGCATATCAAATGAGGTCTTAACTATGTGTCCCCATCATCTTTAAATTGCACTCTCAGATAATCCAGCATCACAGACAACAATTATGCACGTATTTAGTTTCATACAAACTTTTTTGTGTGGATTCCAATTTCTTGCACACCAGTTCATTCAGAAATAGTATCAATTAACGCAGTAGAATCTCCTACATTACAATGGCTACATAAATCATTTTGGCTAGAGAATTAGAATTAGGACTTGCTGTCTTTTAAGTCTGCCCTTCCTGATATCTGCTCAACATGTTCTTTTCACTGAATCTGCAAGAATTGTAAGCAATTTGGTAACAAAATGGAACTAGAATACAACTTGGTCTCCAGGAGCTACTTAGTGTAGGAAAAGTTTAGCAATTTTGTAGGCATGAGTCTCTTGGGGGTATTCACGTGTGTATAAAGAAAGTAGCTCTTGACTTTTTTAAAATATTGATTTAGAGGCTTTCCCAAGGAGTGTGAGAAAATCTCCTCCCCCTCTGCTGCCNGACACTCATACTAGAGAAAGGCCAGATGTTTGGGGGTAGGGGAAACTGTTTGAATCATTACAACTATACTAATTGAAACCCGCATCCTAATTTACACTGAAGAACCTTCACAGAAGAGGCTATCGATTTGTGCTCATGGCAAAGAAGAGTGTATACTCATGGATTACAGATTGGGTTCTCTGCACCCACAAAAAAACATGCCACCTCAGCAACAAGTTTGGCTTCCTTAACTGTAGCAAACTGGCACTTCAGCAGCAGATACTAACAAAAATATACATAAAAGTTCTTCCAGTCATTTATTCTAGTTGATTTAAAAACTCACGTGTCGTCTGTCAAGTGTAAAAACATTTTCAAGTCATACAAATAGAGGTGGCCCAACAATTCTAAACACATAGCCCATGGTACAATACAAGGAAATCAGCACATAGTAGGGATTATCCATTTTATTTTCTTTAGAAATTGATCAATGAAACCACTGTGCTCCAGGAACACACTAGAAAAAATTTAATAGGACTTTTACACCAGGTAGCCTTCACCTTAACAAAGTCGTGCATTGCTTATAATAATGCAGATGGGATCTGGAATAATAGAAAGACGAATCCAGTGCCAGCCCAGAGCTACGCTGATAGAAAGTACATTCACAAACAAACCTCCCCCTTCCTCCCTCCCCCCCCCTCCCCAATTCTTCAAAACACCTGCAGGGTCCCATTTCTACAGCTAGCTAAAAATACTCTTGTTAAAATAGAAAAAGATTTTTTTCTACAAAAATCTGGGGGAAAGTCATGACGTTTCAGCTAAATTGCTCTGCAGACAACGAAGTCCGATGATAAATCAGCCTTCCCAAGACTTTCCCTCCCAAGATTTCACCCGGATTTTCGCTTTCCTAAAAACAGCCCAACATTGCCACCATGTGGTCACGGTTGCACCTGACGTCTCCCAGGGAAAATCCAGGACAATAGTTAACGGATCACCACATTGCAAGTGAAAAAGGAAACTGAATTCTGAGATCCGAGTGGGGAGGACTGCAGGGGAACCAATTCCAAGTACGGACCAGCATAAGAAAAATAGTTTAAGATATTCTGTGATTAAGTCTTCAGTGTCGTGACGCTCCCCTCCCTAAAGGCACAATCCATTTCTGCTTATTTCTTCCTTAATACAGCGTGTACTTCCCAACAAGCAAAATCTAGGTATATGCAAAAGACCATTCGTTTCTCTAAATGTAAACATACTTGAAAAGTTTGAAACCTTTTTCTGGAGTTCAGGAGGCAATTCAAATTTAATTTTAAAATCATCTTTCACACAGACTTTTTCATTGCCGCCTTTCTCACACTGAAGAGATATGCTTCATAAATAATATTTAAGAAGTTTTCATCATTCTGAAAAACAAAAGAGGTAATTGTTAGTGCACGATAGGCATTTTGAGTAAAGAGATTAGAAGGATTTTCCATTTCATGGACCAGATACTTTTCAACCTTACTATGTTTTAAAAAGTGAGCAATAGGAAGGCTATTATTTCCTTTACCAAAAATATGTATTATTTTCAAGCCTTGCTAGTAGCCTTAGAAGAACTGGACATGAATATAAACTTTACTGCAGCAAACATGACTGTAATTTCTGTAACAAATAATGAGTACACGGAAAGCAGATTTTCCAAACACACAGTGGATTTAACTTTAATTCGCTACTCTTCCATGATAATGCGATGACAAAACAACCCTGCAATTTCTTCTCTTTGCCCTCATTTAACTAGGGATTTCCTTAAGTAGTTCCCTCCATTAGGTCAACGATAATTTCAAGCACGTCTGAAGGAACAGGGAAATGCCCTGCCTTTTTGATCCCATAGTAAATCCTACCTGGGCAAATCCTTGCACCTTGTTTAGCTCTTTAGACTTAATGCTCCTAACTGAAGCTGCTCCTTTTTCTCTGATGCTCATTTAACTTTTTCCATCTGAAGATCATTTTGCAAGAATGGGTCAACCCACATTAAGAAAGAATGTCCGAAGTAGCTACCATAAACATGTGAGGATAATTAAAATCAAGATACTATCTGAGGAAAATCAGGAGCATCTGAGACTGTAGTTTTACATAATGAAAAATAAAAGGTAAGAAATTGGCGGTAAATAATTTTCAGATAATTCAGTTAATCTTAACTACCATCAAAAACAGCGGGGTCAAATACACATTTTACAAGCACAGTTTTAGATGGTAAAGTCCAATTTTCCTTGGATAGTTTCCTTTTTAACTTCATATACAGTTTTACTACTATCCAGATACTCAAACTATGTAAAGACAGGATAATGTGATATTTTTGTTTTTTAATCCCAAACTAAAAATACAGGGAAAAATGAGAAAAACCTCTAATTTGTTAAAGATACTATTTTCTTTCCGAGTCTATAACTGAAATTGCATTTTAAGTAACTTCAACATTCCAATGACTTTTATTTTTACTCCAAAGCCATCCAGGCACATAGTTTTGGCCTACAAATTGGACCCTTAAATCTGTGTCTCTATTCCTTGTGCTTTGTAGCCAGGTCTTTAGTTATATAATCTCTATACAACTTCTCCTCTTCAGATATTCATCACATGGCAAGTTAAGGAAAAAAAAATTCATAATTGTTCATATCATCCCGGAGCAGTAAACAATCGTCTCATACACAATGTTGTTGATGCTTTGTCACATTTAAACCTGAAAAACTGCAGCAAAAGGAATTTTAACACTTGAACTAGAGAATTATATTGAATAAACTGAACAAGTATATTTTTAGGTTATCTAACCCATATTTTAAAGTTGCTCACGCTCAATCCTGCAATTTTAATTTCCCATCTGAATTCCTCTTACTGCTAACACGCATCTCTGAAATATTTGGCAGCTAGGATAATCACCCATTATTTATCCTTAGCTAAAAATATAATAGATATCTCTCTGGCTCATAGGCCCACCTTATGAAGCTTTCAGTCATCTTTGTTCTTTTCTGTCAAATTTATTATCTTTCCTGAACCCGAAATCAGATGTATTAATCGAAATGCAGTTAAGCCAGCAGTGTGCAAAGAGAGGCTGTCACATCCCCAGTCTATGCGATACTGCCCCATTAACATGCAGCCAAAAGTACCGCAGCTTTTAACATATATTTTAATTATTTGTTTAGCCTCTGGATAGACAGATGCAACTGATTATAGGGTGCTTATATCAAAATGGGAATCGGGATTTTAAGCAAATGAGGAGAATTCGTGGCGCTTTACCTGGATCAGGTGTAGAAGTGTTTCCTGCAGCTGCATCTTGGTCATTGAGCTGCTGTTGACCACAGCTGGCTCCGGGGTTTGCAGCGGCAGGAGAAGGCTAGCTGAGCTAGCAGCAGGTTCCTGGTTTGCTGCTGCCAAGCGCCCGCTTTCATTTGCTTTTGGTGGCGCAGGTGTGGTCTGAGTGAAAAGCATCGGGGACATCAACAAGGTAGGAGTCACAGTGGCAGGAATGCGTTGAGGTGAGATTACCTGTCCATACAAAAACGAAGTCATCGGTTAAACCCATCTACTTAATTCTGTGGGAATAAAGATGATGAAAACTGCAGACTGATTGGCAACAGGTCCAAAGACTGCTGGAGATCAATAGTTATGTGAAACTCCAGCTCAGTACCACCTATATGATCTATATTCAGATTAAAAGGTCTTCCATCCAATTTGAGATTGCAGCAATGGATTCAAGTGTGATTAAGTCTATCTGACAGGCAAATGACCTTAGGACAGGAGCATTTTATTACAGAAATCAGACGACTATTAAACATCAGCACTCTTCGAGAACGCAGCTGTGAAGTCTTCCTACGTAGGGACAGTAAGTCATTAAGTTTAATATTTGAAATATACATATGTGCAAATACCACTATTAAAGACTAACCTTTGTACCTAATACTGGAAAATTTTTTTCAAATATTACTTTCAAATTACTTTAATGTATATATGTATATACACATATACACTTTTTTTTTTTCTTCTCATTTTACTTAAGGAGAAGGGAAAGAAAACAGATTAAGTGATTTATCTAAAGGACCACAGTGAGCTGGTGGCACCATCAGAAACAGAACTGACTCCTAACCAACACAGAGTTGACAAAATCAAAAAGGCCCTCAAAGAGAAGGAAAGCTTTGATGCTGTAGTAGTTCTGCAAGTTGTCTCAGTATCGCGTTCGCGCCAACGTGCAAAGATAACAGGTCAAAGAATTTTTGCTTTTAAATTTCAGAATGTATCTTGGAACTGTAAAACGTGCAGGACTAGCAAAAACTATCAGATATAATATAGAACATAATAGAAAGTTTATTCACTCAGTTTGCAAATATTAGAGCTCTCTCCAGGTAATTCTAGTAATAAACCTTAATCCTAATCAGCCATCTCCTCACTATTCAAGTATCTGATTTTTTTTTTTTCAAAGAACAACTCATATAAAGGAGCTAACAGGAGCCCCCCCAAGGTCCTCTCTTTTGGACTGGAACATGGTTTATTGATCCTGTATGAAGGTGAAAGGCTATTGCATCACTTCACTCTGTGTCCTGGGTTACACTTCAAGTTTGAAGTAAAATTAAGAAATTAAAACTGAGGTTTATCTCCTAGGTGTGCAAAACAGCACAGTTTAATATAAAAGAACATTCATATTTTTGTAGTTCGCCTTACTCCTACTTATGATTGTTCTACCCAAGACATTTCTGAACAACATTAGTTAGACTACAAAGAGAAACAGAAATAGAAAGAAATGACGAGGACTAAGATCTCACGTGGTTTTATGCGAAATTTAAGGAAGCAGAAAGACTAGGGATCAGAAAAGACTCATGGATATCAGAAAGCATGCAATATGCACCTACTGCAAAAATCTCCCAGTACATGTTTTAAGTAAGTATTATTCCTGTTTGTCAAATACGGAGTACTAAAAACTGAAAATCTTGACCTACAGCTTTTTTTCTGCCCCGCAGCATGTAATCCTAATAGAAATCATAGTCTGTGTCAGAAGCTTCTGAATGAGTTAAGGCATTCCTAACTGTCCCTTCTGGCCTGGACAATTCTATGATTCTATAACTCATTAAGGTGTGCTTCAAACAGTAAGGCAGTGCATATGTTTGTGCACCTATGCTTGAAAAACAATGTTCATTTTAGAAGGAAACCAACGTTAAGTAAGTCCAAAGTGACATCCCTCTGTGGAGTGAGACCTTCAGACAGTGCACAGATGTTATCCAGTGAGAAGATTGTTCTTCTGCCTGTGGAAGACTCACTACCTCCAGCCACTTATCACAATGCTTTTGCTCTACTCATCCATGCAGCTGAAGTAACTTCTCTTAATCTACCTCAAGCAAAATTGGCAGGCTTTTCTTAAACCATACATGTTGTCGTTTAATGATTCCTAATATGAATGCGTATACAAACTGCTCTCCACAGGCAGGAACCTCCAGCAAAGGGACGGTGGTAGCAGCTGGAGAAGATGAACTGCCCCACTAATACAGCTGAATCTATGACAATGTCAAAGACCTAGATGACACGTCCTTCAAAAATCGTAAGACGTTTCTCTCTAGAGTCTAAGGCAAAAAAATAAAACCTGAGACAAACTGTGCTCTTAATGATATGCAGTTACTACTTTTGAACATGTATATACATGTTGTCGTTTAAAAGTCATATAAAAAAATATTTGTTTTCTCTGGATGTAAATATCTTTTTGGTAGGGCTTGCGAAGCATATGGAAACTATATGGAATAAGCAATATTGCCATCTACTGGTGACACAGCTAATACCTACAGGTTACTCCAAAACTTAAAATATTTGTATCAAGATGAATAGAATAATATATGGATCATTTTTTCAGTGCACAGCATTTGTTTCTGTATGCAAACATTAAAATGCATTTTTTGCTAACAGTTTGTGCTCAAAGCTTCTGTCATTTAACAAACTTTTACATAAACAACATTAAAAAAAAAATAATGCAAATTTTCATTTTATATTCAGTTCAGATCACGTTCAGTCACTGGGACAACTGACACTCACCAGAAAATGGAATGCTGATCTTGGCATTACTGGTGCAATTCCTATAGCACCATGTTTTTGCTGAAAGCGCTGAAAATGCTCTATGGGGTCATTAAGAGCCTTTGGGTCACTCTTTTAGCTTTGAGTAATTTCTCACAAGACATAACAGCCCTTTCAAAATACTGTTGATCCACTTCTTCCCCACAGAATCTAATCTAAGTTGCTTTTTCATCCAGCCTCTAATGAATTATCTCCAGCTTTATGGGGTCAACACTTAAATCTCTGAGTCACTAATAACAGAGTAGGAGTCTACCATCAGTTGTGCAGCAATGAAGCAAGAACAAAGAAAAATGTGCAAAATAATCATTGCAGCATATAGTGTTCCTTCTCTGGAGCACAAATGCTCACAAAGGCATATCTGTTTGATATTCTGCGTGGCTGCTGGCAGCGAGATGACAAGATAGCTGGCAAATTCACGTAACACCGTGAACTAAGGAACGCGTTGGATCTCCTGTAATGCAAACTGGCACCCGTTGTTGCTTCCTATGCGTGTAGAATCCCACGCACATCAAGCGCTCCTCTGGAACATCAGCACCTGGTGGGTGCTTGTGGGCCTCTAACTGTTTTTAGTGGCATTGCTTAAAACTGAGAATGTTTAATCTAAGAACGGTTCAGAAACTTTAAAAACAGTCACTATTAAAATAAAGCCTGCTACAATGCTAACAGCGCTCTGTCCTTCGAGTTTAATTCAGAATTTTTTAATGGGTATTTTACTACAGAATCTTACATTATTTCTCAAAAGAAGTTTAATGTACCTATCACGTTCCTCCTGTGCATGTTTACAGTCTCTTGCTGGCACTGCAGTCAGGACAACTGAGAGATAATGGTGCAATGCTCACATGGAACATACTAGGTACCACGCACATATTCAGAAGATGTAACACTATGTACAAAATAGATTCCGGATGAAAAATGCTTCAAGAAATGAGAAAAATGGGCTGCAAGATAAGTGGCCTTCTGAAGAAAAGATAAATTTGTGTCAAGGTTATTGTAAGCACTTTTAAAACCATAATTCTGATTAACATAAACACTTAAGCATGCATGTAGCTATAATCAGGATAACTCATGCCTAACACTAAGCATATGTTTAAAAGCCCACTGCAGATTAATGCTTTTTTATTGCATCTTAAGCACACGTTACTCACTGTCCACATAAGGAATACTTCATGGAATAGAGCTGGCACCAGACCAGACTGAATGCTTCCGTGTATTATTCTTCAGCTTTTGCTTTTTTTCCTTTTTTTTTGGTAACTGGTCTCTTCCTTTCCATGTGGGAGATCACAGTTCTTACACCATATGGAGATGCAGCAGAAGCCAATTTAAACTTGGACTTGTAATGTGTCAATTGTGGAAAAGACTATTGCTTTCATTTTCTTAGTGCTGCTGCTGGATTTAGGGTGTTCCTTTAATACAATTTTTCCAACAAAGGACATGATCCAGATACCTCTCTATTCCTGTCAGACTTTTTAGAGTTTGCCTTTTCTGTATGCTGAATTGTAGTACAAGAGGCAATAGCAGAAGATAAATAATTACAGAGAACAAACCTTTTGCTGCATTTGTTGTCAGAATCTGCTTTGATCAATTTTGCATGAGCATGTGCAGATATATTTGTGCCAATTCAATTTCACTCGAATGTCTGTCTGCAGGCATGGCAGCAGTTAAAGCCTCTGATCTACAGCAAGGATGATATGATAAAAAGATTTACATTGGGTTTAAATGTTGTTTCAAATCTTTATCTTCCAATTTCTTTTCAAAAGTGGGCACATTTCATGTGGCTAATTCATGGCATCCTACAGGAATATAGACTTGTTCCTTCATTTTTAGCCTCTCCCCCTTTTTCTTTTTTTTTGGCAATTTGCTGCATGTGAAAGAGGCCATTCCTTCCAGATTGCTTTAGGTGTCCTAAACAATCATTAGTCATACTTTCATTATCATTTGCAGTCGATGTATTACATCTCATAAGCAATACCAAACGTGTCAGAAGAACTGCATCTAACACTGTTTTGCTAGCAGCTGTGGCTGTGTCACCCCATGAAGCCACTCCTAGGCAGTCTTAGTCTACTTGGTCTGGTCACAGCCACAAGAAGCGAGGTCCAGAGTCTCCTGAGTTACCCTTTTTTTTTTTTTCCTTTTTAAGGTGAGCTTGCAGCAATAATTGCAGTGAACGAGACTTGCTCCAGTGAAGACTCTTTTCACAAGCTATTGTTCTGTACATAGTCAAGCAGTAAAATTATTGAAATTACATTGTCAGACCTCAGTAATTCCCTTTCCATATTGCAACTAATGCTGGCATCATTTTCTTTTTCAAACATGCACAAATGAAGTCATTAGCCATATCAGCTTCTGTATGGATTTTTCATTTGAAAACATAACAGCATATTTGACATTTTTTATTTATGCATACTGACATACAGTGTATAGTCTGGCACTTGCTTCGTTTCACTTTTACCTTTAGAGCAGGAATGTTTTATGTTTCCATGCTATCAGTATGTGTACCAGTGAATTAGACGATTTCCTTCATTTATAGCAGGCAAGTTCCATTCCCAGTGAAAACAGAAGTAAATTTTTGTGACTCTGGATCCTCTTTTTAGTCATTAGCACTTCACTGGAAAGTCTGTAAGCAACTGATCCCGAATAATTTCAATGACTAATCCCCACCAAACGCTTTCACACAGATTCAAAGTCATGCTGCTTTAATTAAAAGAATAAAAATAATGATGGCTATTTGCTGTATCAAATTCATCTTCCCCTGACCTCTCTCATGGAATTAGAAGTCTTAACCTGCGAAAGTGTTAGTGACAGATGTGGCACTTAATTGTTAAATTACTATTTCAGCCTCTTCATGTGTAGATAACTTTCTAGAATAAAGAGGATTTTTGGACCATGCTGAAGTATTCTGTAGTCTTTCATTCAGGTTTTTAAGAAGTTGCAATACTTTACACTGAAAAGGTGAATGCTTTTTCATTTGGATAAGTAACTTCTATGCTGCAATATAAGTCAGATTCCAGTACAACACAAGCCTTGTGGACAGTCTGTCCACAATAAAGGAAATTAAGAGGGGCTTAGATACATCCTCAAACAGGACATTTAAAGACATTTAAATGTAGAAGACCCTATAGAAAATGAAGCTGTTAACAAAGACAGTAGTTGTCCAGGATAAAGCATTTTGTAATTACACATGATGCTTTTCTGAAGAACACAAAAATGCACTCATGAGAGAGACATAGTTTCTTGACATCTGAATTTTTTAAGACACCGATCTGACTTTTAGGGTCCCAATCACCAGGATTAAGGCATTTGGTTTGCAAAATGAATGATGTGCAACATGTGGTAAGATAGTAACAAGAATACACTGGCCAAAATGAAACAAAGAGTAACCTTACAAAACACTAAATTCAAAAGATTGCTAGATTTTTATTTATTTATTTAAAATAAACATTGAAGTCTCCCATTTACCTGAAAGAGAGCGCTCTGCTTTTCTGTACCCGGTGCCTTTTCTATCCAGGAATCCAGTGGTTTCAGCGTATTGGTATTCTGAGTAACAACAGGAAACTTAGCTGCCAAGGTCGGTCTGCTGGATACGTGCAATTGTTGTTCTTGTTGCACTATCTGGAGTTTTTTCAGTAACTCCTGAGGTGAAATCACCCCAGAATTGGCTGCTTGATTGCCAGAGAGAGAAAGTGGCTGTCTAGGAAGTTTGGATTGTTCTTTACCAAGTGTCTGAGACTCCAAAGTCTGGCCTGGTAGGGAACCATTGAAATACACCAAAGGCGGCTGGCTCATATTATTTACTGTTGCTGCTGGTGCTCCGACAGCAGCAGGAGTCCTGCTGAACACAGAAGCCGTCGAGTTCACAGATGCTGTTGCGCTGGGGTCCATTTTAGTCACTGACCCCGACTGACTCTGTAATTTCTGCAATAAGCTTTGAGTGCCAGCAGTATCCTGAACTACATGAGACGTTGTGATACCATGAGAAGTCACAGGTTGGAAGAGTCCTGTGAAAGTCTCACCCCCAGGGTGGATGTTGCCATTTTCACAGAGCCGGTTCTCAGGAAACTCAGCAAGCGGATGGAGGTCTGTCCCACGCACCATAAGCTTCTGAATGGCAGGGCAAAGCTGTTTCTCTGCAGAGGGCGAATGCCTGCTAGGTTCTTCGTAGGACAGTGAACGCACCACACCCTGCCTGACAGGAAGATTCTCTTGATGCTGTTTATTAAGTGGTGGTTCTGAGACATCTGGCTTTTCTCTTTTTCCAAACAGTGCTGTCAAGGACAAGTGCTGTGGTTCAGGATCCACATTCTGTGAGGGGACAGAGGAAAAAAGTAAACATAGTTACCTCATGCATAAGTTGCATTAAGTGGTGACAATATTTAGCCAGCAGTATTCAAGGAAAAGCTGAGAAAGCTGCTATGCTCTTTTCTCCTGAGAGGATTTTTAGTAGTTTTGTCACACAGGAAGGGCAAGAAGACAGTTGTCAAGCTGCTAATGTGGGAGAAAAATCAGTGAATCTGAGAGATAGCAGTGGCTTCACTTTAAATACCATGAAAGAGCATCTTCCCTTTCAGCCATCAGTACAATATTAGCAAGAGATGGAAATCTCCCCATGTATGAAGTAGGGCAACTTCTTGGGCATCTCCCTATCACAGCTGAATTCAGCTTTTAGGCTTTTGCAGTGTGATTTAGCTTGAAGATATACCAAGGGACTTTTCTTTACTTAGATTGACTGAATTAACCTAAAAAAAGAACTCAAAAACTAGGATCACAACAGCATCTGAAATTTGAAATGCTAGTATTTTGCCATTGCATCAGGATAGTATGCCTGCAAATTACATGCTTCCACATCTTATGGTGGCAGTTGGGGAGCTTTTTATAAAACAGATTAGTTTTGCATTAAAATCATTCCTTACAGCGGTTCCACCTCAAATTCTTGCACTGGCCTTCCGACTCAAATAAATAGTCCTACACAGTTAGTTGATTACAGTAGCGCTAGTCAGAAAACACACAAGAGATTTTACCTTGTTTTGCTGAGATATTCGCTGATGCTGATTTTCACTGGGCTTCACTGGAATTGGTTTGATTAAGTTGGGGTTGTTATAGATTGCAGAGGAGCTGGTTATTTGTTTTGGCTCTGAGCAGGTCTTACACTGCAAGAGAAAATAAGTATTTTTTAGTTAAGTGCGGCAATATCTTTTCCTTTACTGCTCCACTACTGTAAAATACAGACATAGCCAGGTACTCAATAACCAAACACACTAGTTGCAGCACTGATTATGAAGTGTTATGCTATTGAAAGAACTGTAATAACTGCAACTTAATTTTCTAAAACCACAAAGCATATGTAAAAATAAACACTTGATTCCAAGATTTCCCGAGTATGAGGCTTCCACCTAATTTAAACCTCAGTTCTTTCTTATCTTCTGCTTTTCCCTTACCAAGAAAGACATAAAATAATTTTTAAAAAGCACCTTAGAAACCAAGCAACAAACATTCTTTTCCTGCATCCATTGGCAGCTAGAAGTAGTTTTGATACACAAAGAATTAACGTGCCCATAAAGAATGTTTTAAATGCTTTTTGCTAAAAACTAGAATTATAAGTCAAGCTCTTTTACAAAACTATTCCACATTGTGGGAACTTGGAGGATGCATACATCTGCACAGAAAAATAACTGAAGATTTAATCAAATTTGTAGAATCAGTATGTTTCCTTATTAAATATGACAGGATTAATAGCCATATGTCTAAAAAGATTGTCACAGACATATGCCTAAAAGTGATCAGGGACATGGAATAACTGACATATGAAGAGAGGAGGACACGATTTAATTCAGAAAAAATTACCAGAAAATGCTGAATGAGAGAGAAATAATAAATGGAAAAGGTGAATACGAAGTCTTATTGACATTGTACAAAAAAATAAGAACATCGCAAATGAAATTTAAAAAGCATTGGGTATACAAGGAATGCTACTGTCATTAGAAAAGAAAACAGTATACTGGAAGTCGTTGTCACTCAATACAATTGAAACCAAGAAAATGGAAAGTTTTTTTTAAGGAATCATCTAATAAAAAGTTAATCCTGTCTAACAAGAATATTCATAGTTAATTACCTGAACTTAATGGGCTCTAAATTTGATGTTGCAGAACTAATGGTTGGGGTAAGGAACGACCATTTTCAGCTTCTCATTCTTTCCTCCAAAGAGCCCAGTCTTGTGTATTACTGAGGACAGAACTCTGGACCGGACAGACTGTCAAATGGACACACAGCTGAGCCACTACTGTGCAATTATGAAATTATCAGTGTCCTTCCTAGAACACTCCAAGACATTCCTTAGGATTCAAATGTGTTAAGTGAGAAAATAACTCTCACCCCCAAATACGAAAAACTGATAATGTAATCTATTTCTGACACCTACTGCAACAGTAAATAAAGATACACTGGTTCCAGGGCTGCTCTGTAAAACTGAAATGGAGTACTCTGTCCAGCTCTGGAGCCCCCAGAAGGACATGGACTTGCTGGAGCAGGTCCACCAGCAGGCCATGAAGGAGATCAGAGGGCTGAAGCACCTCTCCTGTGAGGACAGGCTGAGAGAGTTGGGGTTGTTCAGCCTGGAGAAGAGAAGGCTGCAGGGAGACCTTATAGCAGCCTTTCAGCACCTAACGGGAGCCTATAGGAGAGATGGGGAGGGACTCTTTATCAGGGAGCGTAGCGATAGGACAAAGGGTAACAGTTTTAAACTGAAAGAGGGGAGATTGGGATTAGATATTAGGAAGAAATTCTTTACTGTGAGGGTGGTGAGACACTGGAACAGGTTGCCCAGAGAAGCTGTGGATGCCCCATCATTTGAAGTGTTCGAGGTCAGGCTGGACAGGGCTTTGAGCAACCCAATCTTGTGAAAGATGTCCCTGTCTGCAGCAAGGGGCTGAACTAGATGATCTTTAAAGGTCTCTTCCAACCCAAACCACTCTATGATTTGAATTCTTTTCTTTAACATGATAGGTAACATACTCTTGTATATTCCATAATGAAGTCTGCAGAATTTAAATAATACCCCTCTTTCTCTGGGGTATTTTAAAAGACTGAGTTCTTCAGAAACTGCAAGTACCTTACATTCCACTGTCATACTCTGCATGATCACAGAACTAAGCATATAAAAATGAGGTGAGAAGGAGTAGAGTTTAACAGAGTTATCACTATATGAGCGTTTTTCAGACCAAATCTCTCAGCAAAATACACAAAGGCCTATAGAGAATGACATTGACCTGACTTGGTATCATTCCCATGATTTGATAACATGGCTAGTAGGCTGCTATCAAATACAGGGAAGTATACTCAAGAGAAAAAAAAACCAAGAACATTTTAAAGGAATCTGTAACTACTGCAGCTCAGAATATAAGGTCATTTTGTCAGATGGTTAGCATGGCCTTGCTGATGAGTAAAGTAGGAGCACCAGCATGACATTTTAAGCAACTGTCAGGTGGACAGGTAAAGAAGGTATCAGATGGTGGCATCATCATCAAACAGCAAAAAGCAGCATGAAAGAAATGTCACCATGCTCTTTAGTGACATAACCAGAACAGTACTCATCAGCTACAACACATGATGATTACTACATCTGGCTTCACAGGCCTGTCCTTTAGTCATGAGTGTTGTTCAAAGCTATGCTCCTACAAAAGATGCGTAAGGAATCAAAATGATATAAGGTTAAGTGAAAGAAAGGCTAAGCAACACTGAAGAAAACAAAAAAACCCCAGATATATGTGGTGAACATAAATTAAAAAAGAACAAGACCAGCACTAAGGATGCCTTAGGCAAGTTTGGTATAGTCAGAGACATCTGAGGTAAACAACTGCTCTATGTTGTGAGATTTCATAGTCTACCTGTATAATATGAAGCTCAGGTTGAACAGGACATTGTCAAAGGAAACTGATAATGGACAGGCAGGCATGGTACCTCAGTATTGCAGTTCTCCTGAACAAAATACCATGTCACATCCCAATCTCATGTTCTGTAGCAAAATCCTCACTTTGAGACTTGTGAGCTGCAAAGATCTGTCAAGTATAAGGAGATCCTAGAAGGTCTGATACAAGGAAAGAAGGTCAGCCAAGACCTGACGGAACTTAGAAAAGCTTTGTAGATGGATGTCTATGCATAAAGTGATGAAGAGAACTTTGAAGTTTTCAGAGCTTGAGCGCAGAGCTAAAAAGTGCTAGTAACTGAGGATTTCTACCTAGCTGATGTAAAGCAGCCACAAGATGACATTAATGAACAGTGACATGAAGGCGCTCTGCAGAAGAGAGGAGATGAGGAGGACAAGAACTGTCTCAAAGAAGAGCAGTAGCAGCAAGGATTTCCAATCAGAACCCTGCTTAAGTGAGGCATACAGAACCGATTCCGACTGTTTAAGAACAGTAGCATAGACTCTGCATCATCCAGGTTAAGTACAGCACAGTGCCCTCAGGAAAACTAGGCCTCCTGGAGCCTACTATCAAGTCTTTCGCACAGTTAACAAATCAAAAGCTAAGGCACCTGAAAACTTAGAAACTATGTTCTTCTTTGGACAGGGCAAGTGCCATTTGACTATTTTACTGATTAATTAAAAGAACAGAGGTCCAGAGGTCATGCTTGCTTGCTACCAGAAACGATGTTCTTATCCAATGGTAGTGTATCCTTAGTAACGAAGAAGGAAGCTTCAGCTATTTTGGGCACATCAACCAGCCAAAGGATGTTAATAGATCAAAGATGGTATAGTAAATGGGTAGATGCTGTAGAAGCCCAGAGCTAAAAGCAGAGCTTGAGAAGGCACAATGGTTAAAAAGAAAAACATTTTGTCACGCTTCGTTCTGTACCTTAGCAGTTCTCCAACTCTTTATCTCCGTAGCTATCATTATGAGGCCTGCTAATACCACTTCTTCTTACCAGAAATCAACAGAAGGCAAGTGTGCACTAGAAGTATATTTTTCAATAAATAATTTACTGGTTTAGCAACTTAATAAAAAAAGGAGGGGGGAGGCTACATATTTTATTTTTCATGTAGCCTCTGAATGTATAACTTATTTGGGAATAAGTTAGTTACACACTTAAAAAAATTTCTCATCCTAGGATTTAAAACTTGAGCAAAATTCCTTAGATGCTTTGAAAACGGATGTTCTTATTCTACAGTTCCCAACACTTCGAAACACTCTCTTCTCTGAAACCACACAGAATGTGATTTCAGCACAGTAGCACTGTAAGCCATAAGACACACACTGGCAACGAAGCAGAAAAAATAATGCAGCCAAAAAGCATGACTGCTCTGAAACATATTGCCATTAAATACAAAAAACATTGTCATTGCCTTTATTTATCACACCCTTCCTAATTTTATATTACTAACAAAACAAGAGAAAACAGATATCCAGTTTTTAAAAGGTCAGATACTCTTTGTACTCATGTTCCAGGTGAAAAGGAAGTTTTCATGTTATTTTCTTAGCAATCCCTTAAATGCAGAAAGATTATGTACGAAGCAAGTTTGCCAAAGATCTTATCTGCGGGGAAAAAATTAAAACCACTATTATTTAAACAACAGATCTTCTAGAATTTCCTCTCCTTCGTCTTGATTTTCTGTGTTCTCATGTAGAAATGGAAGTTAACTTTTTTAGGTTTATTACCCCCTTCTCATATAATCTGAAGACAGCCTGACATTTTTCCAGTTTTCCATATACAGTATTTTAAGGTCATTTAATGAAAACTGCTTAAACATTTCATAATATCTCAAAACACACTCTTCTATGCTAAGACTAGATACTGATTCAGTATTAAAACATAGAAAAGGTACCAGGTTTTGGAGGTGTTTGTCCAGTATAATGCACTAAATCCCTACTACAGAAAATATGACAGCCTTAAGCTTCAAAAGAAGCTATAACACAACAAAAAGGGCTACCATTCACCTTAATTCAAATAATTTGCTATTGTCTTTCTGAGGATCTTATTAGTAGCCACATTTCAGAAAAATAACTTTTCCTCTCTTTAAAATGCTTGTTAAAGATATATATGTATTTCTAGACTCAGAACACTTATGAGCTTTATTACTGCATGCCAACATATGAAATACAGGAAAGAGCAGTAGGAACCTGCAGGCTCTGTAACAATTTGCAGCATATATATGATGAGTTAAAATTATTAGATTTTTATTCCCCAAAGTAAAACGTTTTTGATTGCTCAATAATAGAGAACATTATTAGTCCATTAGTTACTTCTCTATTTAGAAGCCTCAGAAGACCAAAGCAGCACACGGGCTGAAATCATACTACATTTCAACCTTTTCATTTCCTTCCATTAGTGTCTGAAAGTAGCTAACAACCACAATTAAAAGCAGTAACTTCACTCTTAAAGCTCTTCTCTGAAGGAAGTTATTTGTATAAACCACTGAAACTACTAACAGGTTTGAATACTTCACCCAGAAAGAGGGCAGAACTTCCAGGTGCTACTCAATATGCAATAAGCACAGAAGCTCTAAGGGTCAAAACGAAAGCCAATTTAGACTTGTTCTTACCCCCTGGCATTCAGCTAATAATCAATCATACACGTTCTCCTTTCAGAAGTTTTTATTGATGGCATTCATTTCTTTTGAATCTTTAGCAAATTCTGACAAAACTCTTCTACAAGCAACTTTTACACAAAATGAGAGAGCGCACTGTCCAAAATCAGTTTCACTTTCAGTAGAACTATTTTAAAAAAGCCAACAAACCCAACCCTTTTATGTTTTAATATGTAAAGCGTAAGTAACATGGCATCAGAGTATGACCAAAAAGAAATGTCCTCTTTTTACAGAAAACAAATCTCACCTTGGTATACTCATCTTTGGCTTTGGTAAGCATCCGTAAGATATCCACTTCTTTGTTATTAGCAGAATTCATGATCATTGGGGACACTCCTGTTCCTGTGCCCTGCTGCGCTTTGAATTGTTCCTGCTGAGTTAGGCTGAAAGTTGGAGGTAAGAGGAGAATATACAAGACAAAAAACAGTTAAAATATACAAAAGTTTAACTACAACTTTATAATAATTAATCAAAACTTAAATATTTTCATTTCCGCCCCATCTACATTAGAACACATAAAAAACCCCACACCTCTATTAAAATCAAGACCTATATTAACACATAATTTGACCAGGAGAGAGATTAATTTTCTCCAGTCCTGAATACACTATGCCATAGACTAAAATATCTGTAATGCAGTCGCAATTTCTACACCCAGAAAGAGCAGGGAATTTATAGTGTTATTCAATTCTGCTGGTGGTGGAGGATGGCAAACACACACAAATCAGTCATTAACAACTAGCAAATGACCAATTTCCTGGCCCAGCTGTTTTATTATTATTGTAGAATGCTGAGAATTAAAACATGCAGACAATTGGCTGAGCGACAGGGTATTTTTTTATCTATATGCAACACTGCTATTATAAACCACTACACGTGGTTTACAATTGCATAAATCCTCTGAAAACTAGTTTTTATTGTAGTAAATTACCGGTTTGAGAGTACCTAATCACCACCAACTGAAACTTGAGCTAGTTAACTAAAATTAGCTGTCAAAAACCCGGGTTTCCTAGGGTTTATTGCTTATTTCTGTAAATTCATTCCCATCAATTATTTCTTGGGACACAACTGAGTCATTTTAGAGCTGTAGGATATACAGCAAAACCAACAAAGAACCCTAAACAAACCCCCACCACTGTCACAGTCTGTGTTTCACAATGTTTTGTCACTGCAAAATGAAAAGCAGCAGGTATTACTTTAAAAAGAGATAGAGAGGAAACATGACTACCTTCCCATCTGGTATTTTATAACAAACCTAGCTGGAACGTAGTGGTAGAAGAGTTAAAGCACTTTGCTATGGATCGAGATGTGTGAGGATGAGCCTCGTTTGGACTTGTACTGCAGGGCACAATAAATGGGCTTTTGGGCACTTGGTAACTTTGCCAATCAAAACTGATGTCACTTCCTCAGCATGCTTCTGGCTACAGAAGCTGTTAAGATTGGGACAGATGACCCGAAAAGGAGAGATTCACAGGTCTGACAGTGCCTTTGCATCACGCTCTGTGACTACTTAATGCTGTCAGCTTGACTGTATCCGCCTCCCATGGCTTTTCTTGGGATGACAAAGACCTGGCTCTGCATCATCCCTCCTCCTGCCCCTTAGAACTGTGACACAACGGTATGTCCAAACTTATATACTGTAGGCAATTCGTATATCCAACCTCTGCCGGTTCCTATTGGGCCTTTTTATTACATCCTTCACATTATGACTCTAAAAAATTTAGGTTGCATATGTTGATAAAAATCTGTCAGACTTCAGCTCCTTCCTCTGCCAAACAAACGTGAAAACCTGTGGATATGGTCATAAGAAAGGGATCATTGCAAACAAGCCCATCATTAGGCCAACCAGAGGGTAGAGCAGAAGAACGAGCCCTGTTCATCCTGGACATGTGAAGAAAGTTGTGACAGTGAAAAAAAACTATCCATGGAATTGTTAGACTAAAATACAGCTGAGAATACAGTTCTGTTTGAAATTGCAACCTCCGACTTGATAGCAAAATTAAAAATTGTATAACACGTATGAAATAATATTATTATACCCATAAAAGTAACGAATATAAAGCTAAAGTCTTACTTTATATTCCAAAAACAAAGTCAATTTTGTACATATTTCTAATAAATGAGGAAGCAGGAATTCAGCCTTGAGGTAGAAACAGGATAAAACCCACAGAAATTGTATTATTACAGTATGCCTTCATGATAGCCTGCGCTTACATTGCTAGAGGGGAAAAAAGGTAACAGCAACATTAAAAAATCCCCTCCCCAAACTTAAAAAAATATATTAAAACCCCAAAGAATACAATTCTTCAAAACAAATTTCTGAGTCATCAGGAAATAGATCAGATGAACTGTTACATTCTGATGTAGCTGGAAAGCTGTGCAGCAAATTATGAAAAAGCATTGCAATACAGTAATTTATTTCTGATTATACAAAATGCAGGTGTGTGAAAATTTTACTTGCAACAAAGTCTATAAAAATAGCTTTAAAGTAGAAAGGTATGACCATCCTAGCAATATAATGTGCATGTATGTACAGAAATACATACATAAAAAAAGGCACAAGAAGTCTTGTTTACCCATCACTTACTTTTTCATGAGCTCTGCAATTCTTTGGCATTCTTCCTTATCATAAAACCAAATCCCATATATGGACACTGCAAATGCACATCAAACACAAACTATGAGCATCTTCTCAAACAACAATTCTACCTGGTAGATATTTAAAAGTGACCTATAAAGGAATTCTTAAGATTTATTTCTGTCTTATGCTTTGCCCATCTATAAACATAAAAATGACACCTCAGATCTTCCAAAATAAAAAAAAAAAAATCAAAGGCATATCTCTAAGGATGTAAATTATAAGCTCTTGAACTTTCAATAGAGACAGAGGCATTTGATCCTTTTCTTCAGAACACTAAACCAGAGGGTTTTTTTTTTTTCCTTTAAAACCTTTTCCTCTGTCAATTTTTTCAGTTGTCATATCATATCCATTAGACTCCAGCGGCCAGTGTACTGCAGGTAGTGTTGCACGCACATATAAACAAGCAAGATTTGTTTAGTTTTCAACAACATTCAAAGCCTATCTTATATATCATCAAAGTTGTTAGAGCTGTACTAACACAACTCTGCCTCCCTGCAGATTTCCTATAACGTTGCCCATTAATTTCACCACCAATAATAAGTAATTATGTGTAGCCAACCCCAGTATTAGAAAATCTATATCTAAGTTCAGACCTTCACTAACGTAAGTGCCTGCAGCTTTGCACAGCAACAACAGATTTAAATTTACTAGTAGTTCAAGATTCTCAAACATACACACCCCTAATGAAACCACCATGATGGTAATGGCCATAAGGGAACTGCGGTTAGTGCAGCTTCCACCATAAAAAACGGGGAGCTTTTTCCACTCACGACCACACTATATAGCTCATGTAAAATAGCCTTGGAATAAATCTACAACGCTGTCTCAAAACAATCTCTCTGCGTTTGCCAGGGTAACTGCCCTAGTTTTAACCTCAGGCGCAAGTTTGCTGTGAGAAGAGGAAGGAAGAAGCACTCAAAGGGTTAACACAGATCTTCTCCTCTCTATCACCACAGCCTTGTGTAACATCCATGTTCCCTTTACATGACATGGTAACAAATAGGTAGTGCTGTGTTTCTTCCCCGTTCCCCTTCCTACCGTACTGCAGGCAAGAGTCCTCCCTTAACCTTACTAAGAAATGGCAATTCCTGATGTCTTCAGACAGAGTAGGGGCTAGCTTTTATTTGAAAGGAGCATAAATGGATCGAGTACCTGCTTAAAAACAATTGCAATGCTGTGATCATGTAATATTTCCTTATATTAGCAGAATCCAAAAGCAATCACTTCTTCAATTTCACAGAATGAAAAACGCGGCATATGAAGTGTAAGTTGGCTTTGTTAATGTTTGAAAAGAAAACGAATGTGCAGCTGTTTCTAAGACAGAAATGTAATACTTATCTCCATTCCCCCTCAGATTTTCAGCCATGTGTTGTCTTTTATATAGCTAAAAATGGCTCAACTGTTTAATACAGCATATTGGTAAAAAGCCTCAAAAACCCACAAACCAACAGCCATCCTGTAGACACACAATTAAAAAACTTTTAAAAGACGTATAGTCATTTTTATGATTAACTTTTTAGAAGTGTGATGATGATTTCTACTATTCACCTAAAAAAGGTAAATAATGTACTATGCGCCAGCAGTTCTACAAATGTACAACTTAAGAGCCGATCTGAACTGCACAAATAATCTCCTTTTTGTAACATAGGCATAAATATTAAGATAAGCATTTAAAATAGACATTAATATTCCAACACATTCCAGCAAGCACCCAATAATAAACTGCGAACCTGTGAACGATTTGCAAGGTTCCGAAATACCAACCTACACTGCAAAACGACACATCCTTCTGACAAAACCCACTTGAAAACTTGTTGTTGTCCGTATTACAGGTAACACACTATTCTTCAATGCAAGAATGTAGCATGCAGACTGAAAACCCCAGACAACCCAAATTAATTTTAATCAAGATTCTTCTCGGTTACAAAAGAATCTCCATTGCAGAAGAGTATTGATGAAACTTTGGCCATCTGCTCCATCCTCTCAATTCTTTTTCTAATGTCTGCCACAGCTGGTGGCATCACCAATAAGCAAGACAGGCTGAACGGCTTCACCTTTTGGCCAATTGATCAAATATGTCATAGGCTATTTATGAATATCTGATAAATTTGAAAGCTGACAGTCCCATGGGGATGCTGCAGTGCTTCGGGCCATTGAAAGTTGAAAGACTGGAATCAAGAGCAGAAGCAAGCTAGCGTACCTCAACTCGGTGACAAACATACTGATTACCAGTGTAAGAGACCATTTCAGATTTTACAGAACTACAACTAATATTTTGAAATACAATTCAGACAAATACACACCCATTTCAGGTCACAGAATAAAGACACTAATTACTGCCTGTCCCACCAGACCAAATCACCACCTCAAGAACATACCACATCTTAACTGAAGCTTTAAGTTAGGATATTGCGGATCCAGAGACCTGTAGCCTAGATGTTAACTGAGCTTCAAACCCACCCACCCACACTTACTTTCTTACTTCAGTCAAATGGTACTTTAAACCCAGAGTAGGAAGGCACATCTGAAAGCAAGGAAGACCAAAACCCAACATCTTCTGAGCTTACAGCACACCCTTTCAGTACTGAAATCTTTCAGAAGTGGACAGTCCTCCCCTTCTTCCTTCCACACTTCCCCCATCTGCCCAGAACAGATGAACACTTCAGAAAAACACTGAGAAATAATCACACAGCCACTCCATTTGTTGCGGCACAATGTACTCCAAGCTCTTTCATGCATGGGAGAATGATATACCAGTGAGAAGGCAATGACTTGCTGGAAAATTGAGACACCAGGTATCCAAAGGACACTAACCTATGCTTTCATATTTGGTGCTCATCACCTGGAGTAACCATGGTGTAAATTCATACTACAGTAGTATATTCTGCTATAAACTACATTTAAGGAAAGAAAAACGTAAATAATAGCAGTAAAAATGTGTATTAACGGCCATCTTCTTGATTAATGATGAATACAAAAATGTTTTTTTTTTTTTTTTTAATGTGTATGACAACACATTAAAACCCAGCACTGGCACAAGCACCTAAGATGATTACAAATCGTAACTGTCACACTAAGAACCTGGCATGCTCTTCAGTACTAGAAACCAAATACACATACAATACAAATTTCACTACGCGCTTTCTACCAGCACGAAAACACTGCATGTCTTATCAGGATTAAATCTAAACAGATTACTTTTATCCGCCCTCCATCTCTATCAGACTGTTAGACAAAAAGGAAATCCTGATCTAAGTATCATCTGTAGAGTGGTAATTTCACTAAAACGTTCACATGTTAAAAATGAATCATTAAACGGCGGAGGCACAACTGAATCACTAAACAGCAGATGCACAAAGCATATTCTTCTACTGCAGCACAAAAGAGGAAATAATAAGTCACTTTTAGGCCCAGGTTCAGCTACAAAGGTATCCAAGAAGAGATTATTGTAAAAAAAACAGCAAAAAGAATAAACACATCAAAGTCAAGTATCTTCTGGTAACCAAGTGAACCAGTTACATGAGAAGTAGCTAACAAAAACCAAATAAGGAGAGCTAGTTTTATACTGACAAGATGGTACACATCTATTCATCCACTTTCAACTGCTCTGAAGTCATTTACTAAAAGAAATGAGATTTAGTAATTAATTGATCACATTAGAGGGGAAAAAAAAAGGCACCAAAGTTATGATGTTGTTAACAAGATTACACAAAACTAGAAGGATATAATGTAGTTATCAAATCAACAGGACACAATATTGAAGAGAAATAGCCTAAATAAATTCCTTAAACAATCTAATTGAAATGATTACCTACTAAGAGATACCAGTCTTTAGAATTTTTAGAATTTGAAAATGGTGGGTTACTCATAAATCAAACCTGAAAAATTCTAACAAAAATCTGTGAAGCTCATTTAATATAGCTCAGTGATTGAATTTCAGGAAGTATATTATTTAATTTTCAAATCACAATTTCAGAGCTAATTCTAGAGCTTCTGCCTTACGATTTTCATTTTTTGGCTAGAGATTTCTCCTGTCCTCACAAACACTAGAGCACTCGATACTATTTATAAGCAGAAGCTGACAGCTGCTATCTACCAGAATTATAGATGACAATTTCTAACCTCTCAAAATCTGAAACATTTATTTATTATTATGATGAAGAATTTCTTACCAACTTTCACAATTCATGCTAAGTAACCTATTACAAAGGAAGTCATTTTCTCTAGGTTTATTTATTTTACTCTTCATTTGTCCAGCTTCAGCTTCCAGCTACTAAATTTTTGCCTTCTGGATAGATGTTTCCATTATCAAAGTTTTAGTTTCAGTGTACTTGCAAGACATTATTTTTAAACACTTGTTCCACAGACTGCATACAGTATTTAAGCTTGGTAAAAATAAATACAGAAATATTGTAACTACTGACTAGAGATTCTCCTGCACCTATAAACTGTTTTACACTTGCTAGTATTAAAAAAAATAAAATAAATAAAATGATTCTTCAACTTTCATGTTCTATTCTTGATATCACACTTTTTAAGGTACTTTATTCCCTACGTATGACCTGTATTGCTCCTGAATATGTAAAACCGCACTTGGCTATATTAAAGTGCAGTTTCTCTAAGCACATCTTACAAGGTAGCCAGACTCTTTTATGTTGGTCATTTTTTCTCTTTGCTATCTACCATTTATGTAACATTTGACTATTCAGCAAACTATCAATGCTTGCTTTTCTTTTTCTAGTACTTTTTAGAACATTGCAGCTTCCATTTTGCAGGACCTACTGAAAAAAGAACCAGAGCAGGTTATAGCACAATAATAATTTTTAATCTCTGAGTTCTTAATTTAAAACATTAATTAAAGCATGTCATGTTAATTTTGTGCTCTTGTACTGCAATGCAACTATAATATCGTCTTTATACTTTGCTTGTGCTTGAGTAGTGAAGGAGACTTGCCTGTTGAAGTTCTACATCATGGTCTGTGGGATAAAGCGAGAGGACTGCAACAAAGGAGAGAAGGCATCAAAAAAAAAAAAAAAAGGCCGCTAAGGCAGCTGCAGGCTATCTTGGAAAGCTGAATTCCATCTCTGACACTGCCCCAGAGATATTATGCAATAATATGCAAGTTGTGAAATGTCATCTTAAGTGGCTGTCACTGATTGTGTGCAATTCATTTCCCAGTGTTTGAGTTGAGGTCCTAGACCTGGATGTAAGTTTTGAGCGCACGACCTGCAAAAACGCCAGCTTCTTATGATCACAACCAAACTCTGTAAGAAGTGCTTTTGAATACATGAATGATAACTACATTGGAAAAATTAGGCCTGAGTAATTTAAAGTCAGATACCCTGCATTTAATTGATCCCTACTCTGCCTTAGGACCCCAATTTGTAAAATAGGAAGCATAATACTTCCAATCTGAACAAGGTACAACAGTTCAGTTTATTTACAAGTGATCAGTACTGAGAAGTACCACAGAAAATAACAACAAGAAAAAAAAAAGCAATTAATAGTTCTGTCCCCAGTGCAGAACTTCAGCGGTATGTAACAAAGCAAAAAGCTCACGTATCAGTAATGAGGAAAAAACAGAATACTAAGTAGCTGCTCTTTACATAAATGCCATTCAGACAATTTGATAACTGAAGCAAAGTCCTTATTGTAAAAGACGGCAATCTCATAATTTAAAATTTCATAAACAAAAAAGAGATTGCATAAGCAACCTTAATGTTGGTATTTGCTCGTTTAGGAGCCTTAGAATTCTTTTAGTTCTCTACAGCCTTAAAGTTGTTTAAATCACAATATTTTGCATAGCTATTTAGGTATTTAAAACTAAAAACACTAGAAAAAAATAATTAATCCTATTATGCTATATTGACAGTGATGTGGCTCATCAACATGACTGGAACTTTTAGGTCTCTTGCATCTCTACATTGTGTAAAGTAGCACAATACAAAATATATACAAAACAAACTTACTTGATTCTAAATAATGGAAATTCAGCTTAGACAAAGCCTGTC
>VXAK01000227.1:2312-30570 GCA_013399435.1 Arenaria interpres
GTAACCGGGCGGGACACGGTGCTGGCAAAAGAAAGAGCTTGAAGGTGTCACAACCGTAAAAACAATAAATACAACGTCTTCCTCCCGCGCCGCGTCCAACGGCCGTGGTGGTGGCCCTTCGTCCGTCCCTCTGTCCCTCACGTCCATCCGTCCGTCCGTCTGTCCCCAAGAGATCGCTGCTCCTCGGCGTCGGTCACTGCAGGCTCCCAAAGGGCTGGTCATGGAAACGGGCACGAGAAAGGCCGGTGTCCCGGGGGGCCGCGGGGGGAGCGTCCTCCCGCTCCCTACTGCAGCAGCTTCGGTAGCTCCACCTGACGGAGAGGACACCCCGTTACTGGGGGGGGTCAATGGAAGGGGACGCTGGACCAGCCCGGGGGTGCGGACCTGAGTGGTGGGGCTGAGCCCCTCTCTCTGCTGCTGCTGGGGATGGTCAGTGCTCCAGGGATGTCTCTTGGCGACATCCATAGTCAGAGAATGGTTTGTGTTGGACGCGACCTTGAAGACCATCTCTTTCCCCGCCTGGCCCTGGGCAGGGACCCCTCCCACCAGACCAGGTTGCTCCAAGCCCCCTCCAACCTGGCCTTGAACCCCTCCAGGGATGGGGCAGCCACAGCTTCTCTGGCCAACCTGGGCCAGGCTCTCGCCACCCTCACTCCAAAGAAGTTCTTCCCCACATCTCAGCTCCATCTCCCCTCTTTCAGGGTCAAACCCTTCCCCCTCCTCCTAGGGCTCCCCTCCCTCATCCAGAGTCCCTCCCCAGCTTTCCTGGAGCCCCTTGAGGGACTGGAAGGGGCTCCAAGGTCTCCCCAGACCTCCAGGCTGGAAACCCTTCTCCAGTAAGGCTTTGTGTGGGGCAAGAAGCCAGAGGGGCTCAAGAGGAAGGAGGATGGGTCTGGGTGGTGCATGGGGGGCAGGACTCTGTCACCAGAGTGTTTGATTTTCTGAAGACCGGTGGGAGCAGCTCTGAAGAGAGGGATCTGGGAGTCCTGATGGACAAGTTGCCCATGAGCCACCAATGTGCCCTCGTGGCCAAGAAGGCCAGTGGTCTCCTGGGAGGCATCAAGAAGAACATGGCCATCAGGTGGAGGGAGGTCATCCTGCCCCTCTGCTCTGCCCTGGGGAGGCCATGGCTGGAGCACTGGGACCAGTTCTGGACTCCCCAGTTCCAGAAGGAGAGGGAACTGCTGGAGGGAGTCCAGCGGAGGCTACGAAGATGCTGAGAGGCTGGAGCATCTCTCTGCTGAGGAAAGGCTGAGGGACCTGGGGCTGTTCAGCTGGAGAAGAGCAGCCTGAGAGGGGATCTCATCCCTGCTGAGCAATAGCTAAAGGGCGGGGGGCAAGAGGATGGGGCCAGACTCTTCCCAGTGGTGCCCGGGGACAGGACAAGGGGCAATGGGCACAAACTGGGACATGGGAAATTCCCTCTCAACATGAGGGGGAACTTCTTCTCTTTGAGGGTGGCAGAGCCCTGGAAGAGGCTGCCCAGGGAGGTGGTGGAGTCTCCTTCTCTGGAGACATTCAAACCCCCCCTGGACATGTTCCTGTGGGACCTGCTGTGGGTGGACCTGCTCTGGCAGGGGGTTGGACTGGATGGTCTCCAGAGATCCCTTCCAACCCTCACCATCCTGTGATTCTGTGGGTGTGTGTGAGCCTCCCCCCCTGCAGCTAAGCATGAGGAGCTCCTGGATTTCCATCTCCTGGGGTTACAGGTTAAAGCTTCTTCCTTGAGTCTCAAACCCTGGAGCCAAACCTGGCTGCTGGAATGAGGTGGATCTGCCCACCCCAGGGGCTCTGCCAAGGGATGGATCTGCCCCTTTCACACTCTCTGCCAGGGGATGGGTCTTCTCCTGTAGGATCCTCTGCCAAGGGATGGATCTGCTGACCCCCACCTGCCCTGGAAGGGATGGTACAAAGGATGGATCTGCCACCCCATGTGCTCGGTGCAGGGGTTGGGACCACGGATGCCCCGCTTCCTACCCCGCACTGGAGGACAGTCCTCACCTCTCTGCCATCCAAATGACAACAGATGTGACCTCAGATCTCAGCCCACAGACCAACCCCGTGGGTGGACCCCACCGTGGCCCTGCACTTGCCTTCTTGAGCTGTTTGAGGTTGCTGGAGCGGATGGCAGCCAGGAGCTGGTCCCGCGAGTTCTTCTCCTGGATGGGCAGCGCCCGGTCTCCCAACTTCCTCTGCGTGGCCGGCGAGAGTGAGTTCTTCAGGTTCTCGTTGATGAGCGGTGGGGCGAGCGGAGGAGGAGGAGGGGGCGGCGCGGCAGGACCCCCCCCTTTCTTGGGAGAGCTTTTGGGGGAAGCCTTGGGGGATGGCTGCGGGGATGGCTTGGGGGACCCCTTGGGCAGGGCTCCGGGCTTGGGCACCTCCAGGAGGTCTTTCTTCTCCCCACGCTCCTGTGCCAGTTTCTGCTCCTGGAGGCGTTTCTGCCTCTGTTTGTCCATGTTTCGGCTCAGCAGGTTGGTGACTGTCATGCGTGGGCCGGCCAGCTCAAAGTGATAGCCCAGCTTGAGGAGCGTGGTGTTTTCCTTCAGGAGCTTGGCGATCTCCATCTCTGTCTTCCCCCCGCAGATGTGCCGCTGGTTGTGGAAACGCAGCTCCGTCAGCGTGTTGTTCTGCAGCAGCGCCCGGAAAATGGCCAGGATGCCCTTGCCCGTGATGTGATTGGAGTCCAGGTTGATGCTCGTCAGCACCTTGTTGGACTTCAGCATGATGGCGATGGCGAAGGCCACGTGGTCATCAGCACGGGTGTTGGCCAAGGCAAAGAGCTTGACCACAGTGTTGAACTCCAGGGCCTCGGTGAAGCGCACCAGAGTCTCGTTGTTGATGCAGTCCGAGTTGTTCACGTTGACTTCCGTGACCTCGGCGTCGTTGTTCTTCACCTTCTCGATGAGCTCATCAAAAATGCTGGAGGCTTCGTCATCCTTGGCCTGATCCGGGGAGCTGGTGGTGGTGGGCTTGGAGGGGCTGCTCGTGGCTGCTGCCTTGGACTCCTGTTTCTCCTCTGCTGCCTTTTCTGCCTCTGGTTGGGATTTCTCCTTCTCGTCTGCCTTTGATTTTTTCAAAGCTGAACTCTTTTCCTCTTCCTTTTTATCTTTTTCTTTCTTATCTTCTCCCTTTGTGTCTTTTTCTGCCTCTTTCTTTAATCCCGAACTCTTCTCTTCCTCCTTTTTGTCCCTCCCTGTGCCCTTCTTCAACGCAGAACCCTTTTCTTCTTCTTTTTTGTCCTTCCCTGTGTCCTTCTTTGCTGCTGACTCCTTCTCTTCCTCCTTTTTATCCTTCTCTGCATCCTTCTTTAATGCTGAGCCCTTTTCTTCTTCCTTTTTATCCTTCCCTGTGTCTTTCTTTGATGCTGAGCCCTTTTCTTCTTCCTTTTTATCCTTCCCTGTGTCTTTCTTTGATGCTGAGCCCTTTTCTTCTTCCTTTTTATCCTTTCCCGTGTCTTTCTTTAACGCTGAGCCCTTTTCCTCCTCCTTTTTATCCTTCCCCACATCCTTCTTTAAGGCCGAGCCTTTGTCTTCCTCCTTTTTGTCCTTCCCCATCAGCTTTTTCTCCATGGCCTTGACTTTGTTGTTGATAGCCTTCTCCTCCTTGGTCTTGGTCTCAGCCTCAGCTTTCACTTTGGAGTCTGTTTTCTGAACGCTTTCTTCCTTTTTAGAGTCTTTTCCCGCTTTTGTATCTTGTTTCCGGGCCAGGTCTTTGGAAGGAGCTTCTTTTCCCTTTTCTTCTTCATTCTTGGCTCCCTTCTTCTCGCTCAATCTGCTTTCCTAACAAGAGAAAAACACCAAGGTGTTACAGAGACAGATGCCTCTGACCTCCA
The DNA here is from genome assembly GCA_013399435.1 of Arenaria interpres. Lineage (NCBI taxonomy): Eukaryota > Metazoa > Chordata > Aves > Charadriiformes > Scolopacidae > Arenaria > Arenaria interpres. The sequence goes on from VXAK01000227.1 coordinate 6,145, forward strand.
GACTTGTCACCCCAGTCCCATTGTCACCGCTTCTGCACCTCTGTCACACGGGAGCAGCCACGGGGCCCCTCAGGGCAGCACCGCAGCCAGGGAAGGTGCACGGGAGGATGCAGGAAGGTGTTGGGAAGGTCTTAGACTACACCTATGAGGGATGAACTGCCCTAAACCAGGTTATTATGAGAGAAACCTGATGAGAACATCATGCAAGGTCCCCAGGAGGCATGAGGGAGGTGCGGTGGGGGAGCACGAGGAGAGCTAGCGCTGGTCTGTGCCGTGGCAGGGGACAGACCCACGGCCAGGACTCATCAGGGAAGAGGCGACCTGCTCCAAATCCGGATGGTTTAGCCCAAACACGAGCCTAAGTCTCCTCCATCTCCCCTGGCGTGATTTACCACCTTGTGTTCCCACACTGCAGCCCGTGGTTGTGCTTTGGAAGAGGAAAGTTTAACCCAGCCGAGGTGAAAGGGTTCAGGGGAGGGTTCAGCATCTGAGCGCCCTGACTGTAGGCAGAGCCTGCAGGACCCAGGCATGCCAAGGTCCCGCTGGGGCTTCCCACGGCATCTCTGCTCTCCTTCTTCCTCCAGTCCCTTCCCAAAGAGCTCCAGAGGTCCATGAGACACCCTCCTTCACCCCCCTCGAACAGACGATCACCTCCCTTTGCAGACTGCGCTGTTGGACCCCTTCCCGTCACACCTCCTCAGAGTTGTCCTCTTTTTAATCACCTTTTTAACCAGGGATGGATCTACTGCCTGTACGTCTGGAAACCCCGGGTGCTTTCCCAGCTTTCCTAAATGGTTTCCAGCTGGATGCTCTGCCCGGTCCAGAGCCCAACACGCTTCCCATGCTGGCCTGGATGCATGTGGAAGCAGGGGAGCGTCCACAGGCGGTGACACAGGGGACACCGCTGATACAGCAGTCTCACCCAGCCCTGGGCTCTCTGAAACGGGCCTCCTTTTAACCTCAGTTTGTATTTTTTGGGGTCCCTGGGGGACACGGCGTTTATTGCCTTGTAACGCGCGATGTTTTCCCAGCCCATCTTCCTGCCGTGCCCAAAGGCATCGCAGGAGGGAAGAGCTTAACTGGGGTTGTCTCGGGCAGATTTTGCTGCACTCATTGGGCAAAGCAGTGTCACCCCCTGCCCCTGGGATGTCCCTGTCCCTCTGTGCCAAGAAGTCATGCAGCAGAGCGCCCCGGACCTCCCGAGTTTCTTCTTTTCTCTCCAATCCATCCAAGACACCCACTCGTTCCTTAGTGGGCCGGCAAACGTCGCTTTTGTTTCGTCTGCCTCTTTGCATCTGCACTCTTCAAAAGCAATTTTTGCCTCGGCTTTTTCGCTCAGAGCGATGCCACTGTTGTGTTTGTGGGATTTCAAGGAGCTCAGTCTGGCTCTGGGCTCTCCAGCGCTGACCTTCAGGCATCCTCCCCACACACAGAGGGATGCAGCCCCACGGCTCCACGGCTATTTCCTTACAAACCACCTTTGGCAGCAAAGGATTTTCCTCTTTCCCTTCACGCTCTAGGGCCATTTGACCATTTGCCTCTTGTCAGTCAAACCCCCTTTTCTCAAGAACCTGAATCCTTGGCAGAGCCTGTCCTGTGAGTGCTGCCAACCACAACCAGCACCAGCAGCTCTAGGACACAACAAACACCTCATTGCAGCCTTCACCCATGGCCAACGGGGCTGGGAAGAGTCTCCCGGTAGCATCATTTTGACATCCCCAGCAGCGTGGCCAGCAGGGCAAAGGGGGGGATTCTGCCCCTCTGCTCTGCTCCAGAAGAGACCCCCCTAGTGCTGCCTCCAGCTCTGGGGCACCAACATCAGAAGGGACATGGAGCTGTTGGAGCGGGGCCAGAGGAGGCCACGGAGATGCTGGGAGGGCTGGAGCCCCTCTGCTGGGAGGGGGGGCTGACAGAGTTGGGGAGGTTCAGCCTGGAGAAGAGAAGGCTCCGGGGAGACCTTGGAGCCCCTTCCAGTCCCTCAAGGGGCTCCAGGAAAGCTGGGGAGGGACTCTGGATGAGGGAGGGGAGCCCTAGGAGGAGGGGGAAGGGTTTGACCCTGAAAGAGGGGAGGTTGAGCTGAGATGTGGGGAAGAACTTCTTGGCTGTGAGGGTGGTGAGAGCCTGGCCCAGGTTGGCCAGAGAAGCTGTGGCTGCCCCATCCCTGGAGGGGTTCAACGCCAGGTTGGAGGGGGCTTGGAGCAACCTGGGCTGGTGGGAGGTGTCCCTGCCCAGGGTAGGGGGTGGCACTGGGGGCATCTTTAAGGTCCCTTCCAACCCAAACCATTCTATGGTTCTATTCTATGATTCTACAAGCAGATAACTGAGGACAGATGAACCCCTGACACTGGGACCAGGTTTGCTGTACAGAGGAGGATCCTACCATAAAGCCTGGGCCTGGGTTTGGTAGTTTAAACCTCCTTCTCCCTGCTCTGCAGCTGGGGAGCACACAGATCCTGCCCCTCACTGCTGGCTTGGCTCTTCCTGGGTGCCAGGCTTTGGCAGCATGGCTTGGCTCTGCCAAAGGTGGCTCTGCCATCTCTGTGGACGAGCAGAGGGTGACCTGTTGGGTCTCTGCCAGATGGGCCCCATGATTTCGTGAGGCTCAGATGTACAGCTGTGGGATTAATCTGGGTGTCCTCAGAACAACCACAGCGATGCCGGCTGCAGGAGGAGGAGGAGAAAGCACCAAGGCGAGGGGGTGGCAGCGCAAATGTCGTCTTTGCCACGGGGCCTTTAGGACTTCAGGGACAGGAGGAAGAAAAACACCCCTGGGAGATGCAGCTGTGACACCTTTATGAGCTCCCTGGGTCCTCCCAGGGCTGGGAGAGCACTGTGGCTTCACCCACTGCCTTGAACCCCCAAATCCGAGTCCAGACCCCCTGGTCTGCAGCCAGGGCTGGTCTCCTCCTCCAGATGATGGCCTGGCCGTGGTGTCATCCCCAGCATAGGGCCCCATGGTGTCCCTGTCCCTGTCTGCCGTCCCGGCACCGCTGGCCCTCAGGGACCGCTGTTTTGTGGAAAGAACTGGCCCGGCTGTGAGCGGGGCAGCCGTGGGGACTGTTTGTACCTGGCGTATAAACAGATGCCAGCTGGGAGGAGAGAGCTGTTTATTTAGTTAAGAGATTTCTTGGCTCCCCTGCACGGACCCAAACAGGCGACAGAAAGGCATATGCCAGGGCCCGGCTGTGCGTCCACACAGCCCCACAGACCCCAAAGACCAGGGATGAGGCCACCAGAGGTGCCCCGATGCCAGCACCCCCCTGTCCCATGGGCTGCAGGGAGCAGGTGATGCCACCTCCACTGGCACTGAGCCACCAAGAGATGCCCCGTTGCCAGGGCTGGGGTGGTGCAAGGCTGCCCAGTGACATCCTGAAGGATGAAGGAAGATTGGTGACATCCATCAGTGAAGAAAGAGCCATGTCTACTGGCAGGAGGCTGGGCAGGAGGTGTTGGGGGGATGAGGACTCTGCTGCCTCACTCTGTCCCCCAACACCAATGCCCAGCGGTGTCTTCCAAAGGTGTTTGGGGATGTCCCAGGATGGAGGTTTCTTGCAGGACCCTGCAAGAAGAGACAGTTGCCCCCCAAGGGCTCTGCAATCCTTCTGTGTCCACAGGCGTCCACTCTGACGCCTCCAGTCAGGGCCAGAAGCCTCATCTCCACACCAAGCTCTCCAAAATCCTTCTGCTTCCCAGCTTGAGCTCACACAACTCGACAACGGGGAGCCATGAGTCCCCCCTGAGCTCCCCAGGCCACTCAAGGCCAACCAGAGCAAAGGCTTTGGCCAGGAATGAGCAGGTCCTGGAGAAAGGGTGGAAAACCCTGGAGAGAAAGACCTACAACATCTCCCATGCTCAGTGAAGGCAACAGATTTCTCCAAACAAGATGGAACTAGAGCAAAATAAGATGCATAGCAAATCCTTGCTTAGTAAAGCTGCTGGGAATGTCTTGCTATCACATCGTTAGTGCTGTTCTCATTAAAAAACATCTATCCGCGGATGTGTTGCCACATGTCCAGGTGCTGCAGCTTGGGGCAGGTCTTCAGGAAGGAGGGAACTAGACCCAGCAAACAGGATGTGAAAGAGGAGCCGGGGGAAAAGGAGCCAGCTGTGCCCCTGGGCAGGGAAAAAGGGAAGGCAACAAATGTCCAGAGGAGGCCACAGAGATGCTGGGAGGGCTGGAGCCCCTCTGCTGGGAGGGGGGGCTGAGAGAGTTGGGGGGATTCAGCCTGGAGGAGAGAAGGCTCCGGGGAGACCTTGGAGCCCCTTCCAGTCCCTCAAGGGGCTCCAGNCCCAGGTTGGCCAGAGAAGCTGTGGCTGCCCCATCCCTGGAGGGGTTCAAGGCCAGGTTGGAGGGGGCTTGGAGCAACCTGGTGTGGTGGGAGGTGTCCCTGCCCAGGGCAGGGGGTGGCACTGGGTGGGCTTTAAGGTCCCTTCCAACCCAAACCATTCTATGACTCTGTGCAGTGACCAGCCGTGGGTGTTACTGTCACCACAAGCAGCGTTTGTAGGATCATGTGCATCCAGTAAGTCTGGGATGTGCTGGAAGGATCCCGTCAAAGAGCTCCAAGTTACTGCCGAAGGTGCTGGCTGGCAGCAAGGGGCAAGAGGTGCTCAAGCTGTTTCACTTAAAGCAGAGCTGCCTCGATCCTGTCCCCCCTGTCCCTGCTGGGGAAGGCCCTCAGCAAGCGCCTGGCTCCAGCAGCAGCAGCAGAAGGGGAGGAACTGGGAGGAAAAACTTTCAGGCAAGAAATCAGATCTGTGATTCTAAAACCAGGGGTCTCTCTTACCCATCTGCCTCTGCCTGCACGAGAGTCTCCATCCCTTGCTGGAGACTGGGGACATAGAATCGTAGAATGGTTTTGGTTGGAAGGGACCTTAACCCCCTGCCCTGGGCAGGGACACCTCCCATCAGCCCAGGTTGCTCAACGCCCCTTCCAACCTGGCCTTGAACAGTTCCACGTCTCTCAGACCAGGTCAGAAGCTGCTCTTGGCCCTGCCCAAGGCCATGGCTGTGCTCAGGAGGAGGCATTCGTTTATCCCCTCCTGCCCTCACACGCATCCCCGGGCTCCCGGTGTTCTCCACCACCCTGGCTCCATGCAGGTGCCAGCCCCGTGTGGTGACACCAGCCCAAGCTCCGCTCACTGGTGACGGTGACCAAAGTCCTCTCCTCTGGGCTGGACATGAAGGGTGCTGCACCAGCTGGAGCTCACCAGAGGAGCCGCTGGGAGGATGACGCAGAAGAGGAGAGAGAAAAGCATCCTCCCCCCTGGGCTTCAAACCCTGGCTGTCCCCGCAGCCACCGCCGCACCTTCTCCTGCAGCCCAGGCCACCGGCCAGGCTTGTCTCCATCCCCAGCGGCGAGTGCCAGCCCTGTCCCCTCTCCATTGCCATCTTGAGCCCTGCCCGCTCGCTCCTCTCCACCGTGCTGACATATTTACCCCGGGTACCTAGAAACCAGCGCCGCTGCACCCCCTCCCGTGCCATTCCCTCTGCCGCGAGCACCATTATTAGGGGAATATTTTTACACAGCGTGTCAGACCTTTAAAAATAAGCCTAATGAAAACAGCCTGGTACTTGGCTGATTAATCACCAGTGTTTTGATGAACTGAAATGCCTTCCCGTTTCCTCTAAATAGACCAAAATGAGCATTGCCATTGCCTGTTAGCATTTGTAACCCTCAAACCCACTCAGATGTTTCCTTAAAAGGCAAAGGAGACTGGGAACTTCTTGCCTGGAATCTGAGCGTTCGCAGCCCCGCTCCCGGTGCCGGGCGAGGGATGGGGCCAGGGCCGGAGCAGCCGGATGAGCCAGGGATGGGTGGGAGCGGGGCAGAGGGGCTGCCGAGGTCCCCCGTGGGTGGTGGGGATGTGAGGGTGGAGGGAGGTTCTCGCCTCCTGCTCTGAAAGTTCCACAGCTCGTTTTTGGGGTAGAAAAGCGCTGCTTGGGTGGTGGGTATCGATCCGGCTGGCTGCTCAGGGTGGTGAATGGGAGCTGGTCACCTCGCTGTGCACAGGTTTCAGAGTGAAAGGAGAACAAACGCACTAGAGGAAAGGAAGAGGGAGAGGAGAGGAGAGGAGAGGAGAGGGAGAAGGAGAAGGAGAAGGAGAAGGAGAAGGAGAAGGAGAAGGAGAAGGAGAAGGAGAAGGAGAAGGAGAAGGAGAAGGAGAAGGAGAAGGAGAAGGAGAAGGAGAAGGAGAAGGAGAAGGAAAGGGATGGGAGAGGAGAGGAGAAGAAGAGGAGAGAATGGGTTACCCAGGGACTTGCCAATCTGTTCCCAAGCTGGAGGGAAGGGTCACTTTGTGGCCTGGCTGCTGCTGTTACGCCAGTCCCTGGCAGAGGGGACATATGGAAATGCGTTTGAGGCAGAAATGTTATGTCTTTGGAAGGGGCCAGCTCTCACCCGCCCGCAGTTATTTCCAGAGGCATGTCCTGGGAAGAGTCCCTCGCGGCCCAGATCCCCAGGCTGGACATAACTGCCCCACCATGTCGTCCGTGTCCTTGGTGCAGCTAAAGAATGAGACGTGAGGATGGAAGCACTGGGGGGCACGTGCTGCCCAGCAGCTCCGTGTTGGCTCTGGGGAACCGTGTCCCATCTGGGTCAGGGGAGGGCTTGGCTGAAAGAGGGAAGCCAGAAGATCCAGGGGGATCTCCATGGGGACTCCTCCATGGGGGTCACTGCTGGGGACACACGGCACGCTGTGCCCCAGGAGGAAACGGGACCATCAGCAAAAGATCTCGGGGCCAAAACTGCACCTGCATTTCATATGAAGATGGCTCCAGAAACAGTGAATTCAATCATGGGCTTGACACTGACTCGGTCTCTAATGTCACCTGCAGCTCTGGTGGCCTCTGGGAGCCAACTGTGAGATATCATCCCCCAGCTGGGAGACATCACCCTCTACGAGAGCATCAAGGGCACAAGAGGGGAAGTCTGAGCCAGGATCAGGCCCATCCCAACCATCAGCACCCCTGGAAAATCCAGGGTTGGCTCCAAGGTGGCTGATGGCTCCAGCTGCTACTCAGTGTGGGGGACAATGGGGACAAGGGCTTCACATACAGCCGAGCAGAGGGGCACAGTCCTCACCTGCACACAGCTATGGGGACACCCGTTCCTGAGGAATATGGGGGGAAAACGTGGAGAAAAGTGAGAGGGAAATGTCAGCACCTTCAGAAACTGCCCACAGGTGGAAATTTAGCCTATTTAGCCAAGTCAGCTGAGCTGCATCTCCTCTCGTAGGTACAACTCTTGCCCCTACACTCTTGAAAGCCCCAAGGGTTTATCACCACTTATAATCAAACCGCCCTACACCCGCTCACGGCCGTCCTAAACCAAGATGCAGGCATTTGCTTTAGGTCAACTGGATCAGCTGGACTTAATTAATCCAGCAATTACTTCAGCCACATGGGGTAGTTTCTGCACGTGCCCACCCGAGCCCACCAGTCGTCTTCTTGCGACTCACTGCTTCCCTCCTCTCCAGAAACTCCACCAGCAGAGCCATTTTGGCGTGTTGGCTGCCTGGGACGCGGCTTTGGCCACCAATAGAGACCCTCCACCCAGAGCTGTGCTCCTCGCAAATCAACCAGAATCCCTTCAGAGATGTAGGGCTGGGGGATAAGGCCCAGGCCAGGAGACTGTCCCTTTCTCCCAACCTCTGCTGGGATAATAAATTTCTCCCACTGCCAACAGGAGGTTTTCCAGTTCATCTCTTGGCAAGGCATGACTTAGGCAAGAGCGACCCACCAGCAAAGCTCCATTGTTCCCATGCAAATCCTGAGTGATGGAGGGGCTTTGGGAAGTGGGAGAGCAGGGAAGTGGGGGAGCCCCAGGGACAAGAGGAGACCTCTAAGAGACAGAGAGACAGCCCACCAAGAAGTGTGAGCTGGGGGCTCCCAGACCAGACTGGCAAGAGAAGGAAACTGGGTTTGGTTACTTGAAGTAAGGGGTCTAGGCATAATTACAGCCAATCTGGAATCACTGCCTGAGGGGTTTCAGTCTGTCCTACACATGCTACTGAGTCCTACAAAGGTCTCCAGAGCTACCACGAGACTCTGAGATCCAACCCACAGCTTGGGCATCTGCATCATCCTCTGGAGACACCTACTGAGTTGCGTGGTCTCTAAAGGAGCCCCAATGTCCCCTCCGTCCTGCCCAGCCACCCCAAATCCCAGCCAGAGATTGTGAGTGAGGCATCAGCATCCCACCACCCCTCAGTGTGACCACGGGTGAAGGTGCTGAGGAGGCATAAGCCACGTGAGAGCTCCCAGGGCATGGGGATGTCCCCCAAGAGTGTCCCACAGCTCAAAGTTGCTTGAGGTGGTCAGTGGGCAAAGGCAGGTTGTTTTGCACTTGACGTTCCTGGGTATTTGGGTACCCGCTGCCATTACTCTCCAGGCATGTGAGAAGGTTGCTGGAGCCAAGCTAAACCACAACAAGCCGGCCAAGCTGCTCCTTTCCTCCGTTCCTCTGCCAGTTTTGAGTAACTCAGGGACAACTCAGAGCCAAGGACATTCCTGGAAAAAATGCTGTGTCCTTGGCCGAGTCCTGAGAGCTGCTAAACCTGGATGGCCAGAGACCAGCGGAGGAAGCGGGACCGCGAGGCTCCTGCTGACCCTGCTTGCCCAGGACACCCGTGTCCAGGTCTAGGTGTCACCCACCCACTCACAAGGGGATCTGGCATGGTTCTACCTGCAGCCGTGCCGGGGTGACCCTCCTGGTCCTCAGCAAAGAGCAAACATCGTGGGTCGGTGCCATGACATCCCCTGCTCGTCTCCCCCCGCCCCCCTCCGAATGCCCCACAGAGCTCTGGCCCCAACAGCCTCCCTGGTAGGACCCTTCCCCGGCAGCAAAGTTTCTCTCTTGGCACATTTGGGGATTTTTGGCACAAAGCAAGGGTGAAAGGACCTCAGCTTCCAGCGCTGGGACACACGCAGACCTAGTATGACCCCCCAGACTCCATGTGCTAAAGCCCAGAGCGACGTAAACAACTTCTTGCCCTGTCCCACCCCAGCTATTACTGTTATTTTAACGAGGAGCCCAGTTATTCGCCTTCCCTTCTGCTCAGACCCTCATGACCCCAAATATCACTGTCTCTTTGCACTTCCCAGGCCAATGCTTTTAAAAACATCCTCCTCCTGAGATGCAGAGCTGTTCTCCAGAGACTGGACAACTTCTGGCCCTGACTTTTGTCTTGCTTTGCTTTCATTGCTGAATTAAGGCTGATAACAAACATTTCAACTGGGTTTCCTTTAATAGAAGAGCTCCAGCCCTTCCACAGCGACACGCAGCCATTTCCAGAAAGCCCTTAAAGCCGCTGGATCCTCTGCAAATGGAAACTTTTGGTTGTCTAATAAAATCTGCTTTTAGAAGTTGGGTTTTTAGTCCTGTATCCATTGTATTCCCAGCCTCTTCTCCTGGCATTGCCATGGCTGAACTGGATATTCCCAAGAAGAGACCTTGTCTCTGATTGCCTCCTCCTCGGCAGAGGTTGCCAAGGGCAGTGAACCTCAGTGATTCACACCACGGCCACCTCAAGGCTGGATTTCTGCCCGGTGCGCTTTCTGTGGGCAGCCCACAAAAGACCTTTCTGCAGATTTTCAGGAACAGAATAACTGCAGTTCAGCCCCAGTGCGTCTTAAATCCCGTCTCCCTTCCTCTGTGTCACGGGGGCTGGATGCTCGAGAAGCAGGACTCTGGATCCCAGACTCCTGGGACTACATGGAAAGCACCTCCTGGCCCCTTGCCCCCATGGGTCCCATCAGCCAGCCCATGGGACCATCACAGACACCCCATGGCATCACTGATGGCCACGGGCACCCAGCGTGGGAGGATGAATCAAGGTCTTTGAAGCAGGTGAGATGAGCCCCAGCCCCAGGTGCCCGCTGCTCAAATCAGAGAGCTGGGGTGCTGGTCAAAACCCTTATGTAGCTTATGAGAAATAGGAGCACTGGCTCCTTGGGCTCCTACACCACGTGGGAGCTGTAACCAGACCACAGCACTTCATGAGATAAAGCAGGGCATGCCAGGAGTCATGATCTCCAATTCTCAGAAACAGAAGATTTTCCCTGAAAGGAAGCAAACTGCAGCTCCCTTTCTGCCACGGGCAGACCTCGTGGCTGTGAGGGGGCTGGTTCCCGTTCTGGCCATGTCCACCTTCTGCCATGGTCCCCCTGCCAGGAGCAGGACCACTTGGAGCCCTCGGCAGCATCCAGCAGGTCTTGGAGCAAATTCTGACCCAAATATCTCACCCCTGGGCTACTCAACCCAACGCCAAGGGGCTGCACGCAGCAGAACACCCCTGTCACCTCTCCTCTTGCATTTCTGAAGCTCTTCTTCATGTTTTCAACCTTGTTTGCGCCATGCTCTGCGCGGAGGACAGGACTGAGCAAGACTCATGTCACTTCACGGCGTGGCCGGTCCACCCCATGGCTTTGAAACAAAAGCCCTGGTACCTCCCTCCCTGGCGAAGCGAGGTCCTCTCGCCCCACTCTGCCACGATTCCCACCACGGCAGAGGGTGGGTTTGAGCGACACGATCGGTTAATCCCGGCGTCCTGCTGGGAGCTGAGTCACCGAGACCGTTTTAGCCCCCAAATGATGTCATAACGCTGCGAAAGAAAGCGATACGTAAAGGACCCCGGCTCTTTTCCTCCTCTCTCTGTCTATTTATCAGCTCAACATAAACAGAAAATAAACCTCCTGGGCAGCGTGGCCCATATAAGTTGAGCACTCCAAGCATTTCCATGGGTTTATCTGCATCCCAGTTGTGGTTTAGGTAAATTCAGCTTTTTACTCCTTTTTTTTTTTGAGACTGACTAGAAATTCAGCTCTTTTTCCTGCTTGTGCCCTTAGATGGACCGTGTCTCTCCCAGACAGAGTGTGTCCTGCGAGTCGCTGGGAACACTTCGTGCTGCCCCTCGCCCCAGTCACAGCAGAAGAAGGTTCCTGCCACCAATTCCCAACGGCACCACAAAAGCACCGATCTGGCCCCGAGGTTCCTTCTGGCCCCGTTTGCTCAGAAATGCAGCTCCAACCCGGGGCGCGTTGGCTCCTCGCTGGCTTCAGCCGTTCTCTACTGCAGATCCTCCAGTTATCTGTCACGGGATGGGTCCTGCTTCTCGTTCTGCCTCGGAGGTCTGGTTTATCCTCTGCTGCCAACTGACAGCTCTCGCTTCTGGAGCTCGTCCTTCTCGTTACAGGGTTGGTACGTTTTCAGGAATGAAGGAAACATCCGAGCGCAGGCAACGGCAGTTTTCGTTTATGAACAAGGCAAGGTGACAATAACAGGGCTCTCCTGGACGTGATATTCTGCAGCCCTGGAGAGGCCCCAAAGCAGGGACCATCTGTGGCCTCCTTTAAGGACCAAACAAGAACGATTCGACACTAGCCCAGGTTGCCCAGAGAAGGGGTGGCTGCCCCATCCCTGGAGGGGTTCAAGGGCAGGTTGGAGGGGGCTTGGAGCAACCTGGTCTGGTGGAAGGTGTCCCTGCCCAGGGCAGGGGGTGGCACTGGGAGGGCTTTAAGGTCCCTTCCAACCCAAACCATTCTATGATAGCTTTGGTTTCGTTCAACATGTGGGACTATTCTGGATATCCCTGCCTATCGTAATGCAAAGAACAGTGAGCCACCATCTCCATTCCCACTTTGTGCTGGTGGAAGGACCCACACCTTGGTCCCCTGCCCACCCCAGTGTGAGCCAGGTGCTGCTGGAGAAGCAGCAGGAGAAAGGATGCCCCGGTGTCCCCCACCTCTTTTGGAGGCCAGGAGCTGGGCAGAACAACAACATGTAGAACGTGAGGAGCGGCTGAGGGAGCTGGGGGGGTTCAGCCTGGAGAAAAGGAGGCTGAGGGGAGACCTTCTCGCTCTCTCCAACTCCCTGAAAGGAGGGCGTAGCCGGGGGGGGGCGGTCTCTTCTCCCAAGGAACAGGGGATGGGACAAGAGGGAATGGCCCCAAGTTGCACCAGGGGAGGGTTAGGATGGATACTGGGAAAAATTTCTTCACCGAAAGGGTTGTTGAACATTGGAAGAGGCTGCCCAGGTGGTGTCACCATCCCTGGAGGTATTTAAAAGCCGGGCAGACGTGGTGCTGAGGGACATGGGTCAGGGGTGGTTTGGGCAGTGCTGGGTTGATGGTTGGACTCAATGATCTAAAAGGTCCCTTCCAACCTGGACAATTCTACAATTCTATGTTCTGCTGAGGGAACAGCAGGCACCCGAACTGCTGGAGACCTGCCCAGGACATGGTTAAAAGAGAGGCAGGGGCTGGGAAGTGGTGAAGACTCTTGGAAGAGAGAAGGAACAATCTTGGCGTATCGACAAGAACTGGTTGATAAACAGAACAGCAGAGTTTAAATACATATGTGTTAGTCACAGACTGGTAAGATGCTTGAAGAATGATACAACCACTTCTTTCCCCTTGTTTGCAATTTCCCTCCAGTCCGTCCCAGTTATTTACATGCGGAGCTTGTTCTTCCTCCAGATACCTTCATGAAAAGATGACAAGCTTTGAGCACTGATAAGAAATTTAAATACTGACTTGTTTTTCCCTGCTGTTGAAGAAGGGCTCCTCAGTAGGGACCTTCACTTTTCACGGTATCTCCCTCCACGTACAGCCACCAGTAAGTGGGTTAAACACCACCCAGCAGTGAGTGCCAACCCCAGTAAACTGGAAAGGAAGGCAGGACTTTTTACAAGACCTCATCCTTGTAGTCCTCACCTGTGGCAATGGGACCTGCTGCCCTCTGGCACCCGCATCCTTCAAACGCGCTGCATTTGGATGAAGTAAACCCCCTCCCAGGTCACTGCTTTTCTCTCTGCATCAAAACCTGGCCATGAGGAAGGGTGTCCCATCACCCGCTGTCAGCTGCATGCAGCCCACACCGAAGAGTGCTTGGGGTGACAAGGATGACCCCAGGAGCTCTGGGCCAGGCAAAGCAGGGATAGAGATGCAGGGACCTGGACCAGGAGGGTGTCCTGCGTGTGTGGGGAAAATGGGACATCCAAGAGGAAGGGGAAAGGTGTTGGAAGACACTTGCCTGAGCCACCTCAACTCCTCCTGTGGGACGGGTGTTCAACCTTCAGGAGCTATAAATACAGGGACCATCCACACTGTGCACACTGGCACATCTGCCCTGGCTTCCAGTGTCTCCTGCTCAGAGCCTTCTCCCTCAAGGAGCTGCTCCCAAGGCTTACATGGAAAGAGACATCCACCATGTGCTGCTAAAAGCAATGGTTTAGTGGCCCCAGAATGAATCCCCTCCAGCAGTAGGATAATGCCCCCACATGCAATTTCCCTGCATTTTCACAGCCATCCCTGCTTGAAGCAGCACAAAATCAGTGCAGCCCTGCTGGGAGGCAGGACTGGGAACTCTGATGGGACTGGGACATCCAGATGTCCTCTCCTTACAGGTGACATTAAGGGAAGGAGGCTCCATCCACTCCCAGGGAAGGTGGTGGTGCTGGAGAAGGAGAGCTCAAGGAGGGGCTGCCTCTGCCACAGGGTGCTCAGTGTTTTGGAGCCTCCGGGGTCCTGCGTTGAGGTCAGGTGGGAATCCATGGAGAGGCAGGAACAGCAGCAGGTGGATTTTGTGGCATGTTTTGAAAAGTAAAGCCTCTTGCTATTGATACGGCAACTGCTAAGGAGCGCTCATCCACCCAACCACCTGGCCCCATGGCATGTGTGATTCACACGGAGCAGTGGTCCGTCCCATGGGGCAGCTCTTCCCAGACAGGTCCCCTCCAGCAAAAGTACCCCTGAGGGGGTTTGGGAGCGACCGATCGCCAATGGGAAAGATGGGGGTACCTCCAGGATGTATATCATAGCGCTGTATGCATTGGTACATGCTTTTTGAAGAAGATGTCACCAACAGCAGAGGAGGAACTGGACAAAACCAGACTAGATCTCACAAACCCATCTCCTGCTATGGCTCAGCTGCCAGAGAAACCCATCCCGCAGAGCCACCCGAGCCCCTCTCCCCTGGCACAGGCAACTTTTCCTCTTCTGATCAGAAATCCCAGGCACGGAACAAAGATTTCAAGTAATAGCTGCACCTCCAGGTAAATCCTCCTTTGGTTACTGCCACGTTTTCAACTTTGCAGCATGCTTCTACCCTGAATTTCTCTCTCATTTTGTCTTTCCCTCCTACAGAGCGAGCCACAAGCTATTAGAAACCACAGAATGGTTTGGGTTGGAAGGGACCTTAAAGATGCCCCCAGTGCCACCCCCTGCCCTGGGCAGGGACACCTCCCACCAGACCAGGTTGCTCCAAGCCCCCTCCAACCTGGCCTTGATCAGGTCATCTCATCATTTATCTGCTCATGAATATGAGTTTAACTTTGGCTCCCGTGACACATGGACCTACAAGAAGCCCTCGTTGAGCACATCCGAAGAGCGGCCCTGTCCCAAGCCCCACTGGGGCACACTTGTTGAACTGGGGTATACTTTCACTCCTTAGCAATACAAAATGAAGATTAATTAATTAACGCATCACCAAGACACGAATTTGGCTTCCCAGTGCAGAGAAGTTAGGGCAAAGCTCACGTCTATTTTGGGCTGTTTATAAACTGCTTCCTAGTTACCCAAGTTTGCCCTTTTCATCGCTAAGAAGACGTGCTATTATGTAGTTATAATATTTCTAAATATACCCACTTCTCCCAATATTTAGAAAGAAACGGGGGTGCCTGGAGCCAGCCCAAGAACAGAGCAATGACTGCAAGAAGAACTGTGAGATGGGCACAAACTCAACCTTTCCCTTTAAAACACCTTATTTTGCACTTTGGAGCAATTCCTGCACATGCCAGCTTACAGCCAACGTCCCACCAGCACAAGGAGGGAGCAAAGGAGGGAGGGAAGAGCATGAGGGAGGAGGAAAAATAGGTGGGGAGAGAGGAGTGTGGCCGTTTGGGTCAGTGTGGTGCCAGCGCCGGTCCCAGCAGACTGTGACCCAGCCACCTCCCAGCTCTGCAAAATGAATTTTAGCCATAACGATACAGCCCAAGGCTCCACCGCGGAGCTGGGCTGGGAAAACCCTAATATTTTCTGTCCTCGGTGCCTCTGTGCAACTACAGACCTATAAACTCTCTGTACGGGCCTATAAGCTCTCTGTAGTTCAAGGACAAGAATCTAACCTCCTGTCCCTCCCCACTGAAGAGACACACCACAGACACAGGATAACATCTTCCAGACGTCCAGAGGGCCAGTCCCGCTGGAAGGACCTCCCATTCCTTCCCTGCCCTCGTGCCCGCGCTTCCCTTCCTCCCCTTCCCTTCTGACTCTGCATCTCGCTCACAAAGGTTTTGCTCAATGGATTTAATCGGGGTGCCGGGGGCTGCGTGGGTTTGTGATGCAGGATGCTGGGAGGCGTCCAGGGAGAGGGGCAGGGATGGACACCCCTGGGGTGATGCCACCACCGTGGGTGTGCAGCCACATCGCCAGCGTTGGCAGGCACAAGTGCTCCGCTGCCTGCTGCGACGTGAAATCCACTGATACGGGAGAGGGATTTGTCATCAGAGGCCTCGGTGCTCTGAGCAGCCGGGAGAGAACTCAGGAGCCACGTGGGATGCTCCAGATGGCTCCGTGTTCTCATGCCATCCTGCAACAAAACCCAGCCCTGCGGCTCCTTGGATTGAGGGAACCATCAGCTTCCTGGGCTGCTTTCTGTGATTGCTTCCGTGGTCCCATAATCCCATCCCATCCTTGTGCCCCATGGTGGAGCAACGGCCCTGCTCCACCGCCGCCACAGGCTGACCGGCATTTTCTAGGTGTTAATCCCAGCTCCTAACAATGCCAAGGAGGAAGGGGTGGAGGATATTTTTTTTCTTGGCCTCCAGGGATTGAAATAGAAGAAGAAAGTCAGTCCTGCCATATCCAGTTACCGCAATGCAATCTAACTGGGCCAGTTTCACTGATAAATTTGACTGGCAGCCAACTTGCTTTGTCTTCCACGACCCGAAGCTCCCGAAGTTTGAAGGAGAGCAGAAGGAGTGCTCTCCTTTCTCAGGACCTTGGTGCTGTAGACCCTCTCCTGGAGCACCTCTCCCCGCTGTGCCATCCCCTGCCACCATCCCCGTCCTCACCCGCAGCACAGAACACACACACAGACTCTCAGGTGGCTTCCAAATATCAGAATGTTTGCAATTTCCTAGCTCTCTTTTTCCAAAACCGACAATTTTCCTCCCTTCCTCCTGATCCTGGATACTTCCCAGTCCCATTCCCACTCGGCTGCTCATCTTCCCATGGTTAAAAACAAACTAGCATCGCTACTGGTGCCAAACACAAGAGTTTCCCCCTGGCTGAAAAAGCAGCTTTTTCAGTGCCAGCTCAGTGCTGGCTGTGAGCCGGGATCACCTGTGAACCAGTGCAAACCCCCGCGGCGGCGCTGGGATAACTGGTCCCACACAAGAGCGTTTCTCTTTGCGGGCGGGTTTGTCCCGCAGCGCCTGCAGTTCCCCACCACGGGGAGATTTTCCACCAGCCCACCGCTGGGAAAACAAACCCAGTGCCCTCGTGGCATGGGGCACGGCGCTTTCTGTCCCCCCGCCCACGCTAAGGCCACATATAGAAGGTGAAGGCTGTGAGTGCCTGGTCCTCCCAGCCAGAGGAAAGCTCCCAGCGTGGAGAAGGGTGGGGGGAACTATTTAACCCCTTGTTCTAGTCTCCAAAATAAACCTTAATTTCTCCTACAACTGCAATTTTCATCTTTTTCTCCCCGTTTTCTCCCAAGACCCAGTCGGGAGAGGACCCTCCTGTAGTAAACTCCGTACAGATCCCTAAAGAGCTATTTCCAAGTGCTCACGGGCAAGTTAGAGCTCGGTTACTCCATTGGGAGATCTAGAGTGCTGGAACAGGCAAGAAATCAGAGCCGGAGGGGTATCCAGATAACCCTCTGCTCTGCTTACGCTGCCGATCCTCCCCAGCCCTGTCCTGTCCCAGCAGATGCAAATCCAGCCTGGGATATGAAATCTGCCCGTGACTACACGGATAAACACCCGCAGAGTCTCCTTCTTTCACTTTCTGGCTCAGCCCTGCCGTGAAAAACCAGGGAGACCAAATGCTTCCCAGCCTCCCACGCACGAAGCACATACCAAATATTCTTAGTGCAGAGGTTAATAAATGTTACAGAGAAGTGGGACTGGCTCCCACTAAGGCAAAAAGATGAGAGGGACTGGCACGGAGCTTTCTAGCTCAAAGCAAGCTCTTAAAGGATCTGCCAGGTGCAAAGGAGGAGATAAATGCACCCAAATCAAAATAAAAGAATGAATTTTAACTGAAGAACAATGAAACAAACAGCTCAGGGAAAAACCTGCTTCTCGGGGTGATTTCCACAAAGCAGCAAACTTTTTTTTACTCCACAAGAACTGAAGACTGTTTAAGCTTTTGCACAGGCGGAGCTGAAGGGACTGAGAGTCCAGAGCTCTCCGAAGGGAAAAAAAAAAAACAAAACAGGAGGAAAAAGAAACGCAGCCTGTGGGATCGCTGTCACGGCACCTCCAGCTGCCTTCTGGGGGTACCATCTCTGCTCCCAGCCATGCCAGAGGGTGGTAGAGCAGAGGCAGAGAGAAAATCCCTGGCACCAGCACAGGTTTTGGCTTTGCCAGTGACACCAGGATTTCAGGAAATACCTCGTTCCCTCCCGCAGTGCCCGGAGCAGCTCCTGCCTCGCTCCTCTGGCCTCTACACACGACAGCTATTCCTGGTTAGCCAGCACAGCACACCTTTCTCGGGGTTTGTGTTTTCCACCTCGTCCCCTACAACAGCCCCGCGGGGTTCACGGGTACGTCCCCTGCATTTCTCACAGAACCAGGCTCGAGCGCGGGGAGATGTGACTTACGTCTACGGACTGTTCCCTCTGAAGACGTTTCCTGGGCTCCTTTTCGCAGTGATTGAGCACCGTGTCGCAGTTTTGCGGGCCAGGTGGGGACTTTTCCGTTTGGTTTTTCTGACTGAGCTCCAGAGGGATGCTTCCATCCGCATCCACCACATCCAGCTCCTTTTCCAGCTCTTCCATCTCTTCCGGAGACAGAGTCGACAACAAACTGTCAATATCCGGATCTTCGCTAACTTGTCGCCGATATTTGGCCACTTTGGACATCTTGGCTCGCTGGCGAGACACGGTTGCGGTTGTGTGTGGTACCCAAGGAAGGAGAAAAAAACAGAAGCCGAAGCTCCACCACTGCTTCCCCCAGCGGCAGCAGGTGCTGAAGTGTTAAATCTCAGCAGCTCTCAATCCCTGCAGCCCGGGATATAGTAGTTATAAAGAGGGGACACCCCTCGGTCCAAGAGTTGGCCAATAACAGGACCCAGCCGCGATTCGGGTGCTGGGAAGCCAATGGAGCCCAGCGGGAGGCGGAGAATGGTGCTATCAGAGGAGCCTGAAACCCGAGGACATTCCAGGGAACCATGCAGAGCTGCATGACCAAATTTAGTCCGGAGCATTTAGCCTTTTAAAGGCAATGGGCCAACCTAGTGAGAAAACAGGCAAAAATGCACAAGCCGGCAGGCTGGGGATCTGGGTGTGGGGGAGGCAGAGCCCTAGTGTGTGCCCATGGGTGCTGGAGGGCTACTAAAGAGGTCAGTGTGGCTCCGAAGAGGGACGTCTCCTTCATTACAGGAGGGGAGAGATTCTGCGGTGACAGTGACAGCTCTTGGCTGAAATGGGCAATAAAGAGCCCACCCCGGAGAGAGTTTTCAGCTTCATCCCGCTGCTCTCCAGGATCTGTGCGGTGGCCAAAGCGCCCAGTCCTTCGGGAGAGAGGTGGTGCTGGGTGATGTTGCTGGTGGGGACTGGTTTCTTTAGGAAGGATGTGCAAAGTCCAGTGCCTTTGATGCGGGGAGGAAGCGGGCAGCGAGTACCAGCCCGGCGCCTTGACCCCAGCACCGTCCCTGGGTCGCTTTATCAGAGCTCCTGCCGATTCCCCATCCTCTGCAGGGGTGTTTCCACAGCTGCTCTTCATCACAACGCTCCCATTTTCCCTCGCCAACCCCCTGAGGCATCCCTCCTTCTGCACAAGACTAAATCCTCGAGTCTCTCCTGCTTCTGCTTCAGACGGTGCCCTAAGTCTGGGCTTTGGCTGGAGGCATCTACTTTCCATTACCCTAATCCCTAATAAAGCAGCTTACTGGTACCTGCAACTTCTCCCAGAGGGACAGGGGCAGTCGGGCGCTTCTCTCCACGTTTGAAGGCAGCTTTATCTCGCGGTCAGCATTTTGTACCTGTTTGTTATGCTGCCGACTTCATCCTTTCTCCTTCATCCTTTATCATCCTCCTAGTAGTTACCGTCTGCTCTCACGCCTCTCTCTTTGCTCGTCCAAGCAAGTAGCCCTTTGGTTCTCTTCTGTAAAATAAGCTCTCCTAAGATGTTCCTCGTCAGCCTAATTACCTTCTCTGCCCAACTCCCTGGCCTCAGATCCCACTCAGAGCAGACACACAGGGTCCTGCAGGTGAGTCTCCCAATGCCTCGTGTTACAAACCAGACATTCCCCCATCTTGACGGGAAATGCACATTCTTCTCGCATTCTAGGATCTCATTTATCTCCAGCATCCCAGGCCCGGCTCCTGCTCATAGTCCTCCTATGATTCACCAGCACAAACCAGATTTTTTCCAGACTGTAGAAAAAACTTGGTTTTAGTTTCCAAGCGCATAACCTTAAACACTGCCGTGTTGAATTTCATCCCATTTCACCCCATCAATTCCATCTCCCCAGTATCATGATGTTTGTCTTGGCGCTGACTGGCCACCGAGGACCAGGAGGGACATGGAAATCCGCTTCACCTTCTTTTTCAGTGGTCTTTTTTCAGTGGTGCCCAGTGACAGAACAAAAGGGAACAGGCACAAACTCGAATATAAGAAGTTCCACCTAAACATGAAGAGGAACTTCTTTCCTGTGAGGGTGGCAGAGCCCTGGAAGAGGCTGCCCCCAGGAGGTGGTGGAGTCTCCTTCTCTGGAGACATTCAAACCCCACCTGGACATGTTCCGGTGCAACCTGCTCTGGGTGGAGCTGCTTTGGCAAGGGGTTGGACTCGATGATCTCAGAGGTCCCTTCCAACCACTAAGATTCTGTGATTCTTCTCCTGGTCTCAGCCCTGTCTCTCCTCCTTCCCTCACCCCAAAGCTGCCATGGCTGCAAGAGCGCTGAAGGCAACCAGAACTAGAGTGAATTCAGCACATTGGTGTCCTTTTGGTGCCTTTTTCACTTGAAGAAGCCAAATGAATGTCTTCTTGTTCCACTTTTCTACAGCCCTGGACCTCTCTAACACACTCTTTTGTTGCTTTTCAGGATACACAGTTCAAAAAGCTTTAACACCGTGTCTTCTGGAAGAGAAATTTGAGTTGACAGACTCTGGGAATGGAAGAAATGGCCAAATGCTGAGTATTTCTATGTGGTGTGGCTGCGCTCGGCCACCAAGTGTTTGTAAGTGGTAAGTAACAAACTGGAGTCCCGTTTCCCAACTGGAGAGGGCAGGGAAAAAAGGAAACAAGGAATCATAGCTACGTGTCTCCTTTCAGGAAAGATCCAAGCTTTCTCAGGTGTGCCACCCCTGGCTCAGGGACAGGGAACGTGGACAGCCCCAGGGACAATTTACAATGCTAAAATAGAGAAAGAATTTTTCCATCGGTGAGTAAAACCTGGAATTGTCTTTCTGTCCCTCTCTGCCTTTCTTTCATGACTGTTTCATGGGTTGCAAATCGGTTTTCAACAGAATAAAATCATAATTGACACCATGATAAAGCCTCTGTTTCATTGTTCCTGAATCTTGACTCCTGCGATGAGAAGCACCAGACACCAACTTCCTTGAGAAGCTGTAACGGAGACCTGGGGGGCTCTGAGTTTCTCCTGAAGTATCTCACATCCTTCCCAGATTTGGGAGCCTGTGTCTGCCAGGCTCTCCTCCGCCGAGCTGCAGAGTTGGCTATGCAGAGGTAACACTGAGTCAGAGTTTTGCAGAGAAAGATTCCTTCATTAGCAGAAAAGCCGGGGGAGAAGCAGGGGTCACCCTAAACTTGTCATAGTTTGTAGTGGATGGTCTTACTGCAGTTTATCTTGGCTGTTGCGTGTCTCTCTTGAGGCAGGGATATTAGCACTGCTCTGACTGCACCATATTCCAGAGTTCTCAGTGCTGTAAAAAAGAAAATGTAGTGTTTTCACCCCAGAATAAGAGGAGCTGTGGATATGTCTGCAATGGCTGCTCTTTCACGGGCCACCAGCGACTGGGGATGCATGTGGGGACCCTCAGGTGTCTCTCCACAGCAGCTCTGGCCACCATGGGTTGACTCTGGCCCTCTGAAGCTGTGCCAGGCAGGGCAGCGTGGTGCGGCACGGCGTGGTTTGGCGCAGAGCAGCTCCCAGCAGCTCTGCCGAGGCTCCGTCAGTTTCTGCATTTATCAGGATCCCCATCTCCATAGCAACTGAGCACCTTGCAGGCACTAATGAATATTTCTGCACAACGCTCCTTTGAAACACAGCAACATGATTAGCCACGTCCTAGAGATGAGGAACCAAGACAGAGGCAGATTAAGCACATGTACAGGCACATGTACCGCATCCATGGCGGAGCCAGGAAAGCTTTCCATGCCCCCATCTCTTGTGCCACCACCGAGGACTGTCCATCTTCCTTCATTTTTTCTTATTAGCCGATAAAGGACAACTGAGAATTGAATGGATTCCTCTAATCTGGTTTATTTCCCTTTCCTTCAGAGCCTGCAGGACAGAAGGTTAAACGCACTGATCTTTTTTTCATTTTAGAAGATGTTCCTTGAGGAAGCAAGTGACATGTCCCTGCCTGGTTGTGACACACAGCTGCTCTGGAACATGTTGGTCTCTCAGCCAGTAAGAGAAACTGCTCCCAAACCCAACTGCAACTTCACCCAAAACCTCTCTCTGAAAAACACCTGCTCACATGAGAGCAAGGGAAATGTGGAAAAGACGTTATATATCGGGAAAGGAACTGGCTCCTGCCCGCAGGGAAATTCACAAAACCCCAGAAAGCCCTTGAGCACCTTCCAGCAGCTGCCCAGGGGTGTCATCAGTGCCCCCAGCTGATCTACTGGAAGTCCCTTTGGTGACCCTCACCACTGCAGGTCAGGCTCTTGATAAGCTCTCCCACAGCTTGTGAAAGGGATGACCAAAGTGACCATTGAGCCTGATATAATTAACCTGCCACTCATTAGGAGGAAAGAACAAGGACTTGGGTGATAAATTGCCATCCTAAGGAGGGTCAGACCAGTGTGGGACCAGTTACAGCAGCAACAGAGGACAGTGGGGAGATCAGGCCACGATGGCTGGGATGAGGCTGAGATTTTCCACTCTTCCCATCTCTCCTCCCTGGCCAAAGCAGAAGCCACAATACCACCTTCTGGTAATCCCCGTCACTGCAGCACCCTCTGCTCTCATCCTGCCTCAAATAAGGACAAACATGCCATCGCAGCACCCAGACGGTGAAGTCTTACAATCACAAGGAGTCCTTTAAAGCCTTCAAAAGCAGCAAATTAAAGCAGGGGGAGCATTTCAGCTCCTTTCCCTTGCTTCAGCCCGTGATTTATTAGAGCAATTAAGTGCCTTGGTGCACAATCCGCATCGCCTGTTGCAACCCCATGATTTACCGCCCTTACAAGAGAGCACAGTGTGTAAGGTTAAATTAGGAGTAGGAAAAGAATAAGCAGTTTACAACTCAGAGCATTTGCAAACATGTGGGGAAAGGCTTCAGGGGCTTTGCAGGCTGCCCTGGCATTTGCTGCCAGCACAGAAACTAATTCTGCTGTTTTCAGCTCTGCCTTCCCGGCCGCATTGGAGAACCACCCGCTTGCAGGCACCGTCTCAGAATCACAGAATCACATGGGGTTGGAAGGGACCTCTGGAGATCATCTAGTCCAACCCCCCCCCAGAGCAGCTCCACCCAGAGCAGGTCCCACAGGAACGTGTCCAGGTGGGTTTGAATGTCTCCAGCGAAGGAGACTCCACCACCTCCTGGGGCAGCGTCTTCCAGGTCTCTGCCACCCTCAAAGTGAAGAAGTTCCTCTTCATGTTTAGGTGGAACTTCTTATATTCAAGTTTGTGCCCATTCCCTCTTGCCCTGTCCCTGGGCACCACTAAAAAAAGACTGGCCCCATCCTCTTGACACCCACCCTTTAGGTATTTATAGGCGTTGATCAGATGACCCCTCAGCCTTCTCTTCTCCAGACTAAAAAGCCCCAAGTCCCTCAGCCTCTTCTCGTAAGAGAGATGCTCCAGGCCCTTCATCATTTTTGTAGCCTCTGTTGTACCCTCTCCAGCAGTTCCTTGTCTTTCTGGAACTGGGGAGCCCAGAACTGGACCCAGTGCTTCAGATGGGGCCTCCCCAGGGCAGAGCAGAGGGGCAGGATGACCTCTCTCCACCTGCTGGTCACACTCTTCCTGATGCCCCCCAGGATGCCATTGGCCTTCTTGGCC
Source organism: Arenaria interpres (assembly GCA_013399435.1). NCBI lineage: Eukaryota > Metazoa > Chordata > Aves > Charadriiformes > Scolopacidae > Arenaria > Arenaria interpres. The sequence goes on from VXAK01000227.1 coordinate 29,570, forward strand.
ACAAGGGCACATTGCTGGCTCATGGTCATCCTATTGTCCACCAGGACTCCTATGCCCAGAACGAGTCATTCCACCATCTTTCCAGGGATGGAGGTGAGGCTGACTTTGAGTCTCTTGACCTCAAAGCCCAGCTCTCACCCACCCCACACTGCCCGGCCCACAGGAGTGTCCCGAGGGACACCCTGAGGTCAGCCCAGCTGCTTCAGCAGCTCCCGAGCGTCTCAGCAGCTCTGGTGGGACAGATGCCCTCAGCATGAGCCCTGCACTGACCCCTCTGTCACCAGCCAGGCATCCTCCTGCAGTTCAGCCAGGTGCCACCAGGCTTCTTCTCTCCTTCCACTTTCAGGGCACCCACAGCGTTTTCTGTCAGGATGCATTTACAGACACATCAGTCACCTGAGGATCGGCAGAGCAGACCCCAGCCTCCTGGATTTGCTCACACTTTTACTGCAGGCACGATTTATTAGAGGCCTGAATAAAAGCTGCTTTGTGTTTCTGGCTGTTGTCAGAGTGCCGTGGGCCTAGCCCTAACAGAGGCATTATACATAGCATCATAGAACAGTTTGGGTGGGAAGGGACCTTAAAGCCCCCCCAGTGCCACCCCCTGCCCTGGGCAGGGACACCTCCCACCACACCAGGTTGCTCCAAGCCCCCTCCAACCTGGCCTTGAACCCCTCCAGGGATGGGGCAGCCACAGCTTCTCTGGGCAACCTGGGCCAGGCTCTCACCACCCTCACAGCCAAGAAGTTCTTCCCCACTTCTCAGAATCATCATGGTTGGAAGGGACCTCTGAGATCACTGAGTCCAACCACAAATAAAAACAACAAAACAAACAAACAAAAACCCCAAAACAACACACACAACACCCCACCACATCACACCCACCCACAAACCAATAATCTTGGGCACTAGAGCATGCCCTGAAGAACCACGTCTACACGTTTCTTAAATCCCTCCAGGGATGGTGACTCCACCACCTCCCTGGGCAGCCCATTCCAATG
>VXAK01000227.1:32163-44124 GCA_013399435.1 Arenaria interpres
AACCTCCCTGAGGCGGGGAGGTACCGGCCTGGAGGTTAGGCCCTGCGGCCTGCCCCGCGCCTGGGCCTCCGAGGGCCGGAGACGCTGCCGGGCCGGGGCCGCTTCGTCCCCTCGGTGTCCCCTCAGGGCCCGGCGACTCTGTCCTCTTCCTTCTCCCAGTTCCACGAGGCCGGAGCGCACAGGCCTGCTCGCCCCGCCGAGCTGGTGGCATCTCCTACCGATCATGCCTTAGCAGCGTCTTTTGTAAACGCCCACAGCCGCCTTGGTTGCAACTTAAAAGGTTTTATTTGTAGGAATAAACCATTGAAGTGAAGGTTAGGCTCAGGATTGGGTGTGCAGCCTCTACAAATAGAGACCTGTGACTTCTGAAGGCTTTTCCCAAAGCTTTGCAGATTGCTCTGCTGCCACGTTTTAAGTTTCTCCGTAAATGTCCACTCTGCCTTTCTTGACCGCAAAATTTGGGACATCAGTAAAATAAGTTTTATTGATTGATTGCTGTGGGCCCCAGATACTCTCGTTCTCCCTGCTGCAGGATCGTGCCACAGGGACGTGTTGCTGCTGAGCTGGGGGGGAGCTGAGGGTGCCCCACGCTGTTTTGTCCCATTTGCTGCCGGTCACCCCGTTATCTCTGTCCCCCTGGAGTGACGCGGGGGGGGGGGTTCAACTCCCTGGGAGCTGCTGTTTCTGGGAGCGGTGTGACCTCGCTGGAAGGTGACGCTGTAGGACCTGGCTGTAGTTTGCATCTCAGTTGCCCTCGTTAGAAGCACGGGTCGTTGCTTAGTCTGGGAACGGCCCAAGCAGCTGACGGGGAGGCAGAGGTCAGGCTGGCATGTCACGATGGCTTGACGACAAGGATGAAGTGCTGCCCATTCTACAGCAGAGCTGGTATTAGGCTGGCTCCCCGCAGAGCCCTCAGCGCTGAGAAGAGGCAGCTTTGTTTATTTAAAACGTGTTAAAATGGGGTGGCCTCTGACTCTGGCGGTTTGTTGGCCGTTAGGAGAGCTGCAGGCAGCCGTGGAGCTCGGGGGGATGATTCACCCCTCGGAGCGAGGGTCTTGGCTCAGGGGCCGTCTGAGCTGGCGTGGTGCCCCACTGGCTGCCTTTGCCCCGCTGGCCCTGCCACCCTCTCCTCTTTTTAGGCCCTGCCACCCTCTCCTCTTTTTATTGAACCAAACAGTGCCATGAGCCCCTGCAGCTCCCTCTGAGGTGTGGGGGATCCTCAGCCTCTGCCATCAGTGGAGCCGCGCGTAAGCAAAGTCCTGGCCTCTGCTCTCCTCACCTCTAAGCGACCTCGGTTGCCATCGGGAGTAGGAACCCGACCTTACCTTGCGTGTAGCAGCGAGCACATCGTTTCCCTGCTGCAAGGGCTCCCCTTAACGTCAGGGAAACAATTAACAGTAACATAAAGCTGGTAGAAAGTGCCAAATTAATAATGGAATAGTCTCTTTTATTCTCTTCCGATTGTTCCCTCTGCTGAGGTGGAGCACTGCCAGGGACTGGGGGGTTGTTTTGTGGCGGCTTTCAGATACACACAGCGTCTGTCTGGGAGTTCAAAGGAGCTGACACACGGAATCACTGTGCTGTTATCAAAGACGTTTTCTCGTTTAAAAGCTGCTCCTGCGGAGGCTTGGGGGCTAGTTTAAAGAAAAATGAAAAACTCCAAAGGTAACAGCTAATGAGCTTGACATCTGAAGTAGGGTTAAAGATGGAAAACATCTAGGGAAGCATTCGGTGATTGAGGTCTAATTAACAAAGCTTCTGTAAAGAACAGTCACAATTCGCTAAATTGAAATTCTTTGACCTTGTGGGTAAAGGAAAACCACTTTATTATTTAAATTTCCAGAAAACTTTTTAACAAGATCACTGTTCGCAAGCTAATGAGGGAAGAGGGTTGTGATGAGATGTTTTATTCATAACAGGGTAGATCAAAATCTGGACAGAAGATGTGGAGAAGAACAAAACAACAAAAAAAGCCCCAAGAAGAAAGACTTTGTGGCTTTTCATCTCAGCATCTCTGACAACAGCGTGCCTCGAACCATTTTCTGATCATTAAATGCAGGAAATAGGGGAAGGAAAATCAAATGTGAAACGGGGCTAAATTATTTAATTTAGTCAAAGCCAGAGGGGATTTGTCAGGAGTATGAGATGAAAGCGTGTTACAGGCAGGGCAATAAAAAGGGAAGGTGATGTGCAGTGGGATAATGTACCATCCTTCCGCTGGTTTCTGAGCCACTGTGAGTTTGTGACCTGGATGTCACTGTCACTGGGGACATTACTGGTGACGTTTGGGTGGGGATCTGGTGCGTTTGGAAAAACCTGGTGATGCCGGGATGGAAAAGCGAAGCGAGCAGCTGATGCCACGTGTGTGAACAAGCAATTTGCCTTCCTTTGGAAGGCCTGCAGAGCTGGCCACGCTCTCGTTAAAGCAGCTGCGCAGGTAGGGAGGGATGCAGAAGTAGGTCAGGGAAGTGAGGAGCCTGGGAGAAGGTGTAGGAGGAGGGACTGCTAGTTTGGGATCTACTTGCAGGAATTAAAAGAAAACAAACCGAAAATCCTTGTGACAAAATACGCAGTAAAGCGAGGGGTCTGGGGAAAAGAGATGGTGTTTGTCACTCCTCACAGCAGAAGAGGATTAGTATGTTCTGTGGAGTAGGAAAGTGGCAGATTGAAAAGGGATCAGCGCAGATGTACCCTCAGTTCTGGGCTCCCCAGTTCCAGAAGGATGGGGAGCTGCTGGAGAGGGTACAGCAAAGAGCTACAGAGATGGTGAGGGGCCTGGAGCATCTCTCTTATAAGGAGGAGCCGAGGGACTTGGGGCTTTTTAGTCTGGAGAAGAGAAGGCTGAGGGGGGATCTGATCAACGCCTATAAATACTGAAAGGGGGGGTGTCAGGAGGATGGGGCCGGTCTTTTTTCAGTGGTGCCCAGGGACAGGATGAGAGGGAACGGGCACAAACTTGAACGTGGGAAGTTCAATCTCAACATGAGGAGGAACATCTTCTCTTTGAGGGTGGCAGAGCCCTGGAAGAGGCTGCCCAGAGAGGTGGTGGAGTCTCCTTCTCTGGAGACATTCAAACCCCGCCTGGACACGTTCCTGTGGGACCTGCTCTGGGTAGACCTGCTCTGGCAGGGGGTTGGACTAGATCATCTCCAGAGGTCCCTTCCCACCCCATAGCATTCTGTGATTCTGTGGAGGAGCTGGGTGCTGTGCGGAGCCCTCGTGAACAGAAACGTGAAATTCAGAGTGCGATGGGGAATGCACGTGGATGCTCGTAGCTCTGATTTGCTAACGTGAGCGTGCCTTAGAGTTCAGTTTTGTCACCCTGCGCGGTGTTGTAATCTGGTTTTTGCTCGGTTTTCTGATTATTGACAGCGCAGGAGTTATAATCACCTGAGCGCTTGGCTTCTGCTGTAAGGTTTTGATAGAAGATGAAAGAAACACAGTAACTTTGTTATTTTGTGCTTCGAAATTACCAGCAGTGGCGACAGAGGTTAATTACCAGGTTAGTGCTCACCTGGTTTAGGAGTTCAGGTTGGTGGCGGAGAGTTCCAAGGCTCTAGTGTTGGGCAACGGATTTTGAACCCCAAATTAAAGCTCATCTCACTGGTGTTGAAAGTGTTTGCTGCGAGGGCGTTGCTCTTTCCATCGCAAAGCTTTTCCGCGCTGGTTGGAAACATTCAACTCTCCGTGTCATCGGAGGCAGGAATCGCAGCCTTCTCTGACTGGGTCTGTGGTTTGGTCGAGTGAATTTCAGAGATCCAGGATGCACCAGGAAAAAACCCTTTCCCTTTAACAAAAGATGACTTTGAAGCCTCTCATTTACATAACCAGAACTAATGAAAAACAGGAGTAATCCAGGAAAGCGGTGTTTTGTGCCAGCTGTGAACCAAGTCTCGTTTAATTTGCCACCGAAGTTTTCCGTAGGTCAAGAGGAAAAGGAGAACAATAAATTTGAAGCTATTTACGCTCTCTAAGTAGGGCAGAGCCAGAACTCTGCAGAAGTTTTCCATGGTGGAAATAGGTCTTTCTGCCTTGTGTGAGGAGTTCGGGCAATCCTTCTCTATATTTGATGTAGAAAGAATGCTCAGGGAGGATATAGAAAGGGAACTCAAGGGAGCCGGGTTGGTAGATTCTTGGCAAACCTCGAGTTTGTTTTGCTGTAATATTCCCTGTGTTTTGGTGATGTCTGCTCAGCACGCTGGGTGTGAGACAACACAGGCTTGATTTTCACTCCAGTTACGCTCAGTGCTTGAGTGGTGAATCCGTTACTGTTACTTGTATGCTTTAAAGTGGTGAAATTTAGTGTTTTCATCTTTATTTTCCTTTCTAGTCCCTGGAGGATAGTAGATGACTGCGGAGGTGCTTTCACGATGGGAGCGATAGGAGGTGGCATTTTCCAAGCTATCAAGGGGTTCAGGAATTCCCCAGTGGTGAGTAAAACCATTTGAGAGCACATTCTGAGTGCGTCCTGCTTTCTCTCCCCGTCAGCAGTGAGTCTGGCCAGCCGAAGGTAGAGGAGAAATCATCCCTGTGCCAGGAGTGGGAGTGATTAATGACCTGCCGGTCATTAATCCAAACCAGGGAGGTACATCTGGTGACCGGCTCAGGATCCAGATGGCTCCTTCGTCTTTCTGGGTAGAAGTTCTGCTTTCCCTGCTTGATCTGATGGCACCAGTGGGACCCTGGCTGAGGCACATCTCCCTCGGGATGGGGAAGTGGAGGGCGCAGCAGAATATGTCCATTTTGGCTGATCTTCTGCTTTTGATTCTGTCTGCACATAAAAACGTGGAGCCTGGGCTGTTCTTCCTGCTCTGGCCACCCCTCTCCCTCCCTTTTCACAAATGGAAAGACACAAAGCAAGAATCTTTTCTCCTTCAGATTAATATTAGGGGGCATTATTTTCTTTAATTAATCCTCTTATTAACATTCTTTATTAACTAGATTTTTTTGATAGTCGGGTTTTGTTTAAATGCAGAAGTGTGTGTCAACGTGAAAGTTGAAGTTGAGCTGATGCTCAAGTCAGTTTTCACTTTCAGGATTTCTGTTGCCAAATTTTGACTAGAAACCTTTTTAAACATTTTATAAAGTTTTAAAAAGTTTTCTCTGGCAAAAAAAAAGGGATTTTTGTCGAGTTTTTTGGTGTTACTTGTGTGATACTTAATAAGCCATCGGTTTGAGGTGAGTTTTGTAAGTAAATAACTTTCCAAACTAGTCAGATCCTGCAGACAATTAACTTGAAAAGGATTATAGACTTAACTATATTCTTAATTTTGCTTAAGACTTATTAAATAAACCTGTTCGCGCTTCTGAGTGCTTGTATCAAAAATAAAACTTGGGTGTATGTTCTTTAAATCTTCTTAAAGCATAGGAGAGTCCCAAATGATAATTCTGTGGGGTCCTGGGTGACGTGTTTGGCATCAGACTCTGGAAGGCTCAGCACCACGTTCCGAAGCTGAATTCCTCGCTTCCCTTAGCTCCCGAGACTGGGCTGATGAGACAAGGATTAAATCCTCCACCTGACCAGAAATTGGGCCAACCAGTGAGATTGCTGCTGCCAGTCCAGCCCAGTGCTCCGGGGATGTGGGCATCTGAGATAGGCTTGTACTAAAATAGATGAAATACTGCTGGAAATGTGATCTAACAGAAGGGGTTTCCTCTCTCACCGCCCCATGGGACTCTTGTTGGGTGGATTTCCCTGGTCTCCCCACAGAGTCTCCTCCCCATGGTTTCCTGCCCCTCATGCTCTGCTGGTGGCTCCCGTGCCAACTGCATGAGGTGACCGGGCAGCAGATTGGAGCGGAGAAATGATAAATGTCTCCTTTAGTCCCCAATAGGCCACTCAGACTTTAAACTCAAGTTATTTAATGCCTGATGGCTGTAACTCATTTCTGTAGCTGATGGGTACATTATGAGGGAGTGGTAAATACTAAGCTATGTGTAAAACAGTTTTTATCAGCTTCTGATCTTTCTAAGCTCCTCTCTTGAGGGCGCGTAGAAATATGTCGGGCCTGTGGCAAGTTTTTGCTCTCTACAGATTGTCTGAGTCTTCACTCCTTGAACTGTCATTTCTCTTTTATTGTAGGGTGTGAACCACCGGCTGCGGGGAAGTTTGACAGCGATTAAAACAAGAGCTCCACAACTGGGAGGTAATTAATTTTGTGGTTGCCTGTTGGTAGATAACCCAGTTTGGGAATGTAACGTGGGACAAGAGCTGTGGGGCAGATCAGTGGGGTTTGTGAGTCCAGGCAGCAGGTAAATGTGGCTCTGGTTACATCCAGGATTGGTTCAGGTGGGGAGGGAAGATGCTTCTGTTCATGGTGTGATAAGCCAGGGTTAACAGACGGTGGGATTGAGTGCCCCCTCAGCAAGTTTCCCAATGGCACCAAGCTGTGTGATGTGACACGCTGGAGGGAAGGGATGGCATCCAGAGGGACATGAACAGGCTGGAGAGGTGGCCCCGTTACAACCTCATGAGGTTCAACCAAACCAAGTGCAAGGTCCTGCATCTGGGTCAGGGCAAGCCCAAGCACAAACCCAGCCTGGGTGGAGAACGGGTGGAGAGCAGCCCTGATGGGAAGGACTTGGGGGTGTCAGTAGATGAGAAGCTCCACAGGCCCCAGTAACGTACGCTGGCAGCCCAGAAAGCCCCCTGCCCCCTGGGCTGCATCCCCAGCCCTGTGGCCAGCAGGGTGAAGGGGGGGATTCTGCCCCTCTGCTCCTCTCTGGGGAGACACCCCCCAAGTGCTGCCTCCAGCTCTGGGGCCACCAACATCAGAAGGACACGGAGCTGGTGGAGCGGGGCCAGAGGAGGCCATGGAGATGCTGGGAGGGCTGGAGCCCCTCTGCTGGGAGGGGAGGCTGAGAGAGTTGAGGGGATTCAGCCTGGAGAAGAGAAGGCTCCAGGGAGACCTTGGAGCCCCTTCCAGTCCCTCAAGGGGCTCCAGGAAAGCTGGGGAGGGACTCTGGATGAGGGAGGGGAGCCCTAGGAGGAGGGGGAAGGGTTTGACCCTGAAAGAGGGGAGATGGAGCTGAGATGTGGGGAAGAACTTCTTGGCTGTGAGGGTGGTGAGAGCCTGGCCCAGGTTGGCCAGAAAAGCTGTGGCTGCCCCATCCCTGGAGGGGTTCAAGGCCAGGTTGGAGGGGGCTTGGAGCAACCTGGTGTGGTGGGAGGTGTCCCTGCCCAGGGTGGGACTGGATTAGGATTCCTCTGCATCATTCTCTATGTGGAAATATTTGTAGAAATGGAAAAATTTGAAAGTTCCCTGGCCTAATCTGGCTTTATTGGTATGGAAGTTCCATTATGATCACTGTTTGTTAGGCTTCTTGTCATTAAATATAAATTAGTAGGATTATATATAAAATATGTGTAATTTGTGTGTCACCCCGCAAGTTGAGAATTTTTCTCTGTATTGATTTTAATCTATTTTGGGTTCTTTGGGAGTTTGTATGTACTTCCATGTCTGAAACCAGCAGTTTCTCTTGATTACGTGGCTGCAGCAGGACTGGCTCAGCTGCCTACTCCAAACTGGTTTCTGTTTATTTTCTAACAGGTAGCTTTGCTGTCTGGGGAGGGCTCTTCTCCATGATCGACTGCAGCATGGTCAGAATGAGAGGGAAAGAAGATCCCTGGAATTCCATCACGAGTGGGGCCCTGACCGGAGCCATATTGGCTGCCAGAAGTAAGAACCCGAGCACTGGGGAGGATGTTAATTGAAAAACTTCTGTTTTCTAAATATACTCATCATTACAGCGAAACAACAGTCTGTGATACCCAAATTGGAATTTACTTGCTCAGAGAAATTGAAAGATAATCTGAAACTTTTGTCCTGATCTTATAGAATCATAGAATTGTCTGGGTTGGAAGAAGATCATCGAGTCCAACCATCAGCCCAACTCTGATAAAACCCATCACTAACCCATGTCTCTAAGCACCATGGCAACCCGGCTTTTGAATCCCTCCAGGGATGGTGCCTCAACCCCTTCCCAGGGCAGCCCATTCCAAGGCTTAATAACCCTTTCCGTGGAAAAATTGTTCCCAATCTCAATCTGAACCTCCCCTGGTGCAACTTGAGGCCGTTTCCTCTTGTCCCATCCCCTGTTCCTTGGGAGAAGAGACTGACCCCCCCCAGCTACGCCCTCCTTTCAGGGAGTTGGAGAGAGCGAGAAGGTCTCCCCTCAGCCTCCGTTTCTCCAGGCTGAACACCCCCAGCTCCCTCAGCCGCTCCTCACAAGTTCTCCAGCCCCTTCTCCTTGTGCTCCAGACCCCTCACCAGCTCCGTTGCCCTTCTCTGGACCCGCTCCAGCCCCTCAATGTCTTTTTTGTGGTGAGGGCCCCAAAACTGAACCCAGCACTCGAGGTGGGGCCTCACCAGTGCCCAATCCAGGAGGACGATCACCTCTTGAGTCCTCGCCCTGCTGTTCCTGACGCAGGCCAGGATGGTGGTGACCTTCTTAACCACCTGGGCACACTTAGAAAAGTAATAATGGTTCTCAGACATTACCCTGTTCCTTTGTTTCCTTGAGGAAGAGGAGGGGAGTTGCCCAGTAATTATCCTTTTGTTGGTGATGCTAATGAGGCGTAATGGGATGCAAAATTCAGAGGCTGCTTATAGGAGAGACGATAACTGAAGAAAGAGAGCTATAATATGCAAAATAATGCACCAAAGAAGTAAAAAAAGTGTTGTTTTGTGCTTTTTATTTTCAGATGGCCCCGTTGCCATGGTCGGATCTGCCGCCATGGGAGGAATTCTCCTGGCTTTAATCGAAGGAGCTGGTATTCTCTTAACAAGATTTGCCTCCACACAGTTTCCGAACGGTGAGGAACCATCGGCCTCCGGTATCGCAAGGCTTTTGTAGCGCAGCCGTTACTCACCGACCTCAGTCTCACCGTGGAGCACGTCTGCTCTGCCGGCTTCTGAGGCTGCAGGAAGCCAAGGAGGAGCCCAGAGCATCATCAGCTCCGTCCCAGTGGGCGACTGGAGGTTGTGGGGCTGAAATTGGGGACCCAGGGCTGAAAGCAGGAACGTCCTTGCTGTTCTGTCCCATCCCCTGGGCCCGCCGCACAGCCTGGCAGGCGGTGGCAGCAGGAGTTTAGTCGCTGGAGGGTGACACAGGAGGTGTGAGGGAACAGCAGGCAGCAGATCGTGGGGAAGGGCCTGCTGTGGTCTGTGTCCCAGTACAGACACTGGTTTAAATGGGCTGATTGAGATCAGTGGACAAATAACAGATAAAACATTTCAAAGGGGGGGGGGGGGGGGGCGTTTTTTTCTCTGAACTTCTTCATAAACTAGATCCCTTTTGTGTTTTTTTAATGTAAGCTGGGGAGTCAGCCGAGTCAGGAACCATTTGTGTTACTACTCGTAGCACAAAATACTCCATACCTCTCGCCCCAGCTTATTTTGGGAGGAATTCTGACCAAAAAGACTAGTTGAAAGGATTAGTAACAAGCCACTAACTCCTGAGAGGCTTCCTCTCGGGTTTGTTGACTGATGTTCTTTGTTCAATTTAAAATTCTAAGAGTTTCTGTTCTCCGTGCCGAGACATTTTAAAATTAAGCTGCTTTAGAGGAAGGGTGTCATTTATCTGTTAGGATTTATTCTCTGGGATCGGCGCACAGTAAACGTATTGCTTCCCTCCAGCAGAACGGCAGCAAGAGGAGTCGGGAAGCTGACTCCGCAATGATTTGTTCCGTCTCACTGGCTTGCTTTATTGTCGGGCAAGTTACGGTGGGTAAACCTTTACAGAGTGGCTAAGTTCAACCGGAGGGCAATAAGGAATAGGTTTCAGCTCCTTTAGGTGACTGAAAATGCTTCCTTCTCGCTGCTCCGATTCATTTTCCTCTTGATAAAGGAGATAAAAGCATGGGCCTCGTTGGACCGAGGCTCCATCGATGCAAAAAAGCTCTTAAACTTCTTTGAATGAAAAAAACCCCACCAAATATAAAGTCTTGTTATTGGCTTCCTTAATTCTAGAGGGGCTTTCTGTTAAAAATGCTGTGAATGTGTTTCATGCTGGGAGTGGGAAGAATCTCCTGTCTCTTGGTATTTATCATCTGCCTCTTTTTTTTCTCCCCCCTCTCGCCTTCTTCCCAGGCCCTCAGTTTTCAGAAGATCCCTCCCAGTTGCAGCCCTCTCCGTTCGGTGACTACAGACAATACCAGTGATGATTCTCCTCCTTCTCCTGGTTCACGTTGGCCCCGAGCTGAAGTGTCCCAACGCCGGAGGAGCGAGACGCGGTATGTCCTTACGCCGGTGGTAGCCTCTTACCCAAACCAGGCCCGGAGGACCTTCAGCCCTTTTCAGCGTAAAGCTGCGCAGGAGAACTTTTAGAAGACGACAGATCTATTTATTCCCCATAGATTCCATTGCTGTAATGTTAATACATGTCTGATAGAATACACGGAGGTTTGAGACAAGGACCAAACGGAGTCTTGTCATCCTTTGGACGTGGACTGAAGGGAAAGTCTCTGGAGTCTTCTCCGGGATGTGACAGCGACCGCAGCCTCTTCCCCACTGGTCACGACACACATTTCAGCTTAAGGAAAATAATTAACCTACGCGCAGTTTTACGTTCCTAAAGTGAATATTACTGGGAGAATGTGCAAGCCAGTGAAAATTACTTCCAGCCATACTTATTTCACTCCTGTTCTTTGTTTTCTGCGCTGCCGCCACGCAGCCCAGGGTCTCTGGTTAAAGCTAAACCTGCCTTTTGGGGGTCCCTGGGCTGCAGCGTCCCCCGTTGTCCCCTAAACCTGCCAGGCTTTGAGCCCCCTGTGGCAAGAGGTGGCAGCAAGTTCATTCTTCACCTCTGCTGCTGGTCTTTGCACCTCGGGTCCAGTCCTGAGCACAATTAAAATGGCTGCTCCGTGGTTTTGTTCATAAACTCCAGGCGCGGAGGTGTGTTCCCTCTTGCCAGTGGTTGAAAGATCACAATCCAGTGAGGTTTTCTGTTGTTAATACACTTGCTTGGTGCCATCATGCTTGCATCATGCATTCTGTCAGTTCCTGGTGGAATATCCGTACTCAAAAGGACTTGATTAATATTATCTGAGCTGCTTCGTGGCTTTTCCCCCGCCCAGGAGGGAGTTTGATCCCTGCCCTCTGGCCGGAGCCTGTCAGAGCTGAAAGGGGGAGAGGGTGGAAATCAGGCAGGAGCAGTCACAATTAGTGGTTGATAAAGGGGTGAGCTGGGATCGTGGGAGGTGCACGGGATCCCGACCATCTCCTGTGTCCTGGTCTGTCTGTCTGTCTGTCTCCTCCCTTGAGTCCCCCGGCCATAGGGCTGGTGAGTCTCTGGTCTCTGAGAGAGAATTAACGCTCAGCTCCCGGCAGCTCTGGAGCCTCCCCTGGGCATCCAAATTCCCATTTTAATCACAGAAGATGTTTTCCCAAACTCTTTCATACGGGATTGGAGCCCTCAGGTGTTGCTCAGTTGTGCTGCTCGAGCGTTTGGGTCTCCAGCCCTCGCACCACCGAGCTGTCCTGGGGTGTTTGCCGGGAGGGAAGAGGATTTGGCCAAGTCCCCTCCTGGCCCCGGGGGACCTGGGTGACCTCTCCTGCCCGTGCTGCGGCCGGGGGGGACATGGGGGTGCACAGGAGCTGCCGTAGGTTGAGCTGTCATAGGAGAACCTGCTGCTCCCCTCCCTGGGGGCTCCACCAGGTCCCCAAAGGTGGCCGGCAGTGGCCCAGGGGCCACGGTGGCCCTCCCTCACCCCTCTGTAAGGCAAGGGGCTGGGGCTGGGGAAGAGGAGGTTGTCTTGGCTCAGATCTTCTCTCTAATCCTCCGCAACAGCCACCTGCACCCCGGGAAACACCGATTTGGGGTGTGATCCTCCCTCCCTCCGCACCAACCGGGCTGCAGCAGCTCAGGGAACCCCCCTCATCCTCACCAAGCCCCGGAGGAAGCCTTCACCCAGCCCTGCTTGAGAGCAGCCCTGAGGAGGAGGACTTGGGGGTGTTGGTG
>VXAK01000232.1:640-15709 GCA_013399435.1 Arenaria interpres
GGAAATACAATATGTTTCTATTGATGTCTTTACTGTCTTTTAACTTTGGAATTTAACCTTTCAATTTAAAAAATATTTATCTATAATATAAATTATGCCTTGTTCCTTTCATAATTGTTTCTTCTTAGTGTTTCTAGAACAATCCTTAGCTCCTATTAGGGGAAAAAAAAAAGTCAAAATTCTAAATATTTCTTTCTACAAAACCCCTTATACTTCTCATGGTATAAAACAAAGCTTACAATAGATGGAATGAAATTATTTGGTTTCCGTATGTGAAGGCTTCCCTTCTGAATGACAGTGTAATCAAGTCCCTCTGTAAATATTCAGTAAGCCAAATATTGTTAACTTCATTTATTACATTCTGGAACTTGTAAGGTTGTGCTCCATGGGCTCCACACACACAAGCCATAACCCACAACGTTTTTCCCCAAAATTTGTGCCCACACATCAAAAAATAGTCAAGAAAACTAGCTGTTTTCATATAATTATGAATTTCTAAAAAATATTCCTTGCATATGGAAAAATATTAAAGAAAATGGTAAATAAGTTTAGTTATCATAATTGTGTCCATATGAAAGTTTCAGAAACATTTCTTTGTGAACAGGATCATGTTTTCCAAATCTTGATAGATGGAAATGTTATGAAGATACGTATCAGCATGAAATGAACAGGTGTAATGATTCTTAAAGTGTATCTCACCAGAAAACTGTTCTCCCCTGCCCTGTGGTGATTGCTTAGCACCTCTTAATTTGTAGGACTTTTGACATATGTGCTATGAATTCCCAAATCATGGGACAAAAGATGCCCTATAGATGATAATCATAAGGGACACTTATTTTCGTAAAGCTGACATAAAATATTCTATCTGATGAGTTTTCCACAAGCTATAATGACAGTTGCAGGAAGTCAGATTCTTGTAGCAAGCTTTGGAGCAACACAATCATTTCTGCCTTTCCGTGCCAACGTTCTTTTGGATAAATGTTGAATTCCAGGGTAATTTTTAGCTTTCACAAACTTGGTAACAGCTTGAAGATGGAAAAATGGTTAAATGAGCTAAGCATATTCAATACTGTGTTATGATTCATAAAAATGAGCTGAGTATGAGAACTTGAAAAAATATGAAGCCTGTATATGAAAGAAATCAGTTGATGTAGTCTTCTATAATACTTCTTTGGTGTTTTGGTGAATTTTATGTTAATTTGAGACCAATTAGAATTACAGGAAATCATTAGTTATCCAGAATGAGACTGTGTCCCTCCAGTCAGTCCAGCAGAGTTACCTCATGAGCACAGTTCTGATTTTCAACCTCATTATTTTTCTCCAGTTTAGGTGATCTATAGGCATAATCCAGATACAACATACAACAAAGTTTCTTTTCCCAGGCTTTGCTTTGCAGAAAATGTTATAAAGTAGCATATAAAAGCACTAAGGTATGCAGATAGGAAAGTCTCATACATCCTTTTCTATAGTAGTGCTCTAACAACCCCAAATATAACAATCTATGTTGAGAGCTATTTTATGCTGACATCAATAGATTTGAGCAGGTAAGGTATTAGCTTGCCCAAAAACTTCTAAATGTTAACTTTTATTTCATTAATAAGTATTATTTAATCAAAATAAAAACATTTTTTTCTTTTTTCTTTTTCTTCCCTGCATAAGCAAAATCCTAGTCCAAACATGTCCTCTATCTCACCTTGGGGTCTTTGTCTTAGATACCTCATCACACTGTATAAACAGTGTCACCTAGTCATGGCTTACTGGTCTTTAACACCAGCCATTGTGTTAAACGTGCTTGTTCTGGAAGATATTTACAATTTTATGTAGGGTTCCATTTAAAAAATAAAATGCCTCTGTGTGTAGTAAGTAGTTGCTTCTTCAGTCATGCATCTAAGACAGCTTCTTGGAGGTAAATAAAAATTGGAAAGGGGTGTGGTGTTTGTTAAGGAATTTAAGTTTGGAATGTTTAATAATTTAGATTGCATTTTGTAAGTTTGTTCATTTTGGGGGCATGTGTTATAGACATCAGACATATGGAACAAAGCAAACTTATGGTCAAATAGTACAGTACACACAATCTGTAGCTTGTGAACTTATAGGAGCTTATTTGGAAGATTTTGCAACTGTGCTGAGCAGTTCTTCACAGCTCCCACTTAAAACAAACACTTTTTGAATCCCAGAAGTAGAAGCAACTGACAGTCATTCAGCATATGCACAAGTAATTCATAATGTCAAGTCTTGTTTAAAGTTTTGCTAAAAATTATTGACTTGAGATTCAAGACGTGTCTGAAAACCATTCAAAAATGACTTCTATTTTGTTTATATGAGGACCCAGCATTAACCTCCATTATACTAGTGTTGTCAGAATATTGCTGCTGGTAAAATATGATTGATATAATCTCTAGATTTCTACTACTTATTTATATTTTTCTAGTGAAATGTAAGTTCTAATTTAAAAAATGGCATTTTATAAGAAATTAGAAGGCTGTCCTGGATTCTGTTTCTTACTTTGGTTGATTTTATTCAAGGAAACTAATGGCTTGAATGACCTAGTAGAACATTCAGTGATAAAACATCATTTTCACTATATTTTCTGAATGTTGTGTGTTGTTTTGTAGGTTACACTGGAGAGCTGTGCCAGTCAGAGATTGATCACTGTATCCCGCAGCCATGCCAAAATGGAGGTACCTGCTCGTCCGATATCAATGGATTCAGTTGTCAGTGCCCAGAAGGTAAACAGCAAAGACCTATCTAGTAGCTCATAACAAATGGTGGTTTGTGGGGTGTACTTAGTCTAAATCTGCAGTTACATTTCTCTGTATATATTTAAATATTTTAAAAATTATGCCTTAGGCCATAATTGTAAGCAGAACCCTCTTCCCCCACCCCAGATGAGAAATCTTTGTATAATCAGCAATAGCGCATAAAGTATGGTAGGAGCTTAGTGTGTCAGTATATATGTGGCACAGAAATGTTCTCTCATTCTCTGACACTTCTTCAGTAGAAATCAGGCTCTAGCACTTTGAGAAAGCTGAATCTGAGGAGAATTATGGTGTAGTCTGATTTTTGTGTTGTCCAGTAAATGTGTGAGAAAAGGTGCCTCCCTTGTAGTATTTGCATATTCCTGCATATAGGTCAGTTGGCTAAAATGTGCTTAAGAGTAATAATTCAAAACTAAAGGAATTATTTCAGTCCCCCAAAGTTTTAATTAATTTTCCTTTCTATTTGGACTTATTTCTTTCCCTAGATGAAAGCCTTTCAGTGATTCTCATTGGTACACACTGTAAATGTAACTATGTGAAATGAGGACACTGCAATGCTAAAGTGTATGCTTTCATAACTGATGGGAATGGCAGATGCCTAAATTGCTCATTAAAAAATTATCAGGAGTGAAAGCTCTCAATTATGAAACCTTCTCTTAGTTATTTATAATAAAGATTAGAACCTTGAACTGATTATATTTCTGTTCTGAATTTAGCTGAGGATGTTGCTTTTATTCTGTCAGGACCTTATGCTTGCTGTAAGAGTACAAGTCGTTGATAAATGTTCTGGTAATATACACTTGCTTTATAATGAAAATTATTTTGTGATTTCTTTAGACTGTTTCGTTGCTTTTATAGAGTCTTATGCTTTAATGAGTGACCCACTTAACAGCTGTGTTGAAATACAGACACTGACATTTTGACAGCAGTGCAGATCATGCATTTGGAAGAATGTTGAAAATTATTTGCCTTATAACTAGTAGCAAAATTCAGAGACAAAATTATTAGATGTTAGGCTTGATCAATAATTTACCTGCATTTTTCTTAGGAAATCTGTTCAAGTGTCTTTAAGGATGCTTTGGAGAAAATGGATCTCTATAACAACAAATGTTTGGAAAAATAGTTACTGGGAGTTTTGGTTGGTTTAGAACAGCCATATTTGTTTGTGACATGCCTTAATTGCTTGCTCCTGATGACTTATTAATCAATGTGCTGACCATCTCTCAACTTCTCTCCTACCGCCATTTAAGATGCTGGCCACGGGAGAGGGTTACAGGTGGGCTGAGGTCCCCGGACAGCCACATTGCCCATCCCCTGCTGTGGGTGTGCTGTGGTGCTGCGGCTGGGATACACTGCTTGTAGCATAGCTCTTCAGTGCCCTGCTGAGAAGGCATTTATGTCTTGGTTGCTGTGCTGGGTTGTGGCTGTTCTCCTGCGTGAGGAGCTCATGCCAGCGGCAATTAGCCTGTGAATGGAGTGGGGCAGGCTGCCAGCTCCGCCTGACCCCAGGGCCCTGGCACAGCCGCAGGCAGTGATGCTGCTCTCGCAAGAGCACCACTTGGCTGTGCCAAGAGCTCCGCGCCATCCCCCTGTGCCGTGTGGGAGATCTGGAGCACAGGAGAGGAAAACCTTCCCTTCTTCTCCCTCCAGAGCTGTTTTTCCCAAGAGGGTGATGGAGAGATTACTTGATATGCCACTGTTTGATGTGTAGCAAATCTACTTATAGCAACTTTTCTGCTGCAGAAGAACCAAGTCACTTGCTCTTCTCTCTTCTCAGTTTTCCTTGAGTTTGGTGCCACCTGGTTCTGCAGTCTTGTTGCCTGCTTTGTTTCTTGGGTATTTGTCTTCTGTTCCTTTCTTTGCCATTGATCCGTATTTGTGCTAGAGAAGTTTCCAATTGTTGCTGTTGCGTGCTCTGCTTTAAGTAGGTTTATTTTGTCACTGTCATTCTACTATTTTAGTACTTAGGCTGTATGTTTGCTCTTTCTCCTTATGGACACATTGGTACCATTTTCTTACTATTCTGGTATTTTTGCTTGTTGGCACTTCTGTTCTTATGTGTTACAAACCTGTGCTCCTTTTCTGCTTGGGGTCTTAAGGTTTTCTGTGGTTTCTGTTTTTTTCCTTAAAGAGACAATGTGGTCTTTTGATCCTTCCAGAGGAAAGAAAAAAGATTACTTGGCAACTTTAAGAACTGTCTCCCTGCTCAGAGACTCTGTTGATAGGCAAACATGCTTTTTGGAACTTTCTGTGCAGAGTTACCAGTTCTAGTCTCCCAGTATCATTTCTGGGTTGCCAAGAGCAGCCATGTTATAGAGCAAAGAAAAAAAAAAAGAAAAAAAAGATCTGTTACTCTGATTGCTAATTTATATGTCTAACGTGCTCACATGGTATGAATGTTTTCAAAAAGCACTGGGACAACACAAGAAAAAAAATGTACTGAAATACATTTACAACTCTTGCTAGAATCAGTTTTTGTTGATTGACCTATATTGTTTCCAATGTAGAAAAAGCCTTGGAGGATAGAAAGTTTCGGGAATCACTGTGTTGACTGTCCAGGGCTATTTCACCTAGAAAGGATAGAGTTGTATGTACCATGTCTGATTCTCAGTCCCTTGGGCATGACAAAATCATTCTTAGGTTTGCAGAAACAAATAACATCTTCTGTGCACGGTTGCTTTTCTTGAGTGAGCCCGTGATAACTCAACAGTAGCCCAAAGGTTTTCCCTCACACCCTAATAATTACCGTTCCTTCAAAGAGTGACTGCTTCTCATGAAGTTACAGGGCTGTGCCTCGTACTCATGTCCTCACCACAAGGAGGGGAGAGTGTTGATGCAGAAGTGATACAATCTGCCTGCAAGGGTCGATGCTAGCGCTCTGGAGCAGCCTAATGGGTGTTTTAGGTAATAAGGTGTTGCATTTCTATCTTGTTCTGAAAGATCCACTAATGCATATGAGCTCAAGAATTCAGATATTTTGTGGAGGGAAAGAAAGGGTTCATTTAACAAAATATATTGTCTATAAAACAAAATATGTTGTCTAAATTTGCTAATGACTGCCTTTCCCATGATTCTTCTTTTGAGGTGATATCCTCTCATAGAGGCATATTTTGAGAGGTTTTTTTTAGGTTTTGAAGAGATTTGGCTATTTTTGTAAATACAACAAAGGATAGTCAATTGAAAATTGCAGATGCAGTCACTTGCAGATTTGCTACTTTTAGCATGTCCTCAGATTTGCTATTAAAAAACTCCTACCAAAAACCCATGATGGGCTTCTAATTTAAGTGAGGTCTCTTGCGCTGCTGCTATTCTCCTGCTGTGCTTAATAGTAATTGCTTGTTGAGAAGGGGCCTTTCTTTCTGCAGCGCTAATTCGGCACAGTGGGGGAAAGGTAGCCAAGGAGCTTATGTATGTATAAAAACTAAAATACTGGAGGTATAATGTGGTTAGCTGGGAAAAGATAGGAGAAGATGGGAAGTATCACAAATGGAAAAGAAAAAGATGGCAGAATAAGGAATGAGATGCAAACAGTGAGGAATGATACTGAGACTGCATTTTTTTTAGAAATGAGATCTGTGGTTCATGAAGCAGCATGTGATAACTTACAGAAGGTGAGATCTGAGACACTGAAAAAGCAGCTTAGATCAGATATGAGCATTTTGTGATTATTCTTTAGACAATTTTGCTGTCTTAAGAGTCCTTTTATAAAGAAAATTTCTTCATGCTTGCAGATATCATTTTCCATAGATTTTAATGTCCAAAATGTGTCAGAAAATAAACTGCTATCTGAAGTTGTTGAATCAACTTGTATTAAGTAGAAAATTGGATTTTAGACTTAAATTTATAATGAAGGAGCTTAAGCAATACTTAGGACTGAAGATTTTTTTCAAAATATTGACTGCTATTTTGAAGAGGATGTTTGTAGTGTAGTGCTTACTTACAATGGAGTAGGGATCTTTGATCATCTTCTTTGAAATTTCACTATAATAATCATAGAATTAACAACTATTACTTTCAAATGATCGTGCAAAGATATTTCTAGACATTCTAAAAACCTACACATAGTAAATATCTGTCAACCTGAACATAGATACTTGAAATTTATATTCCATATATAGAATGATTCCATAAATATCCGTATCACTCTGTCCTCTGATTTTGTTTCACTTGGTAATGTACAACAGTACTGTATTGACAGTAATATAAATTCATTTTATTTGAGATACTGCTCATCATTTTATAAATTCAGATACTTCATTTTCTCTAAATCACCAAGAAATTATGTACATTCAAAAAGCACCCTGAAGTGGAATTCAATATAGAGATAATATAAATAGCTAGTTGGAATAAGCAAATGTAATTACAGTAAATTTTTTAAAGATGGAGAAACTACTTATCCTTGCTTACATAGCTATTAAATTCATTGAAATCTTCATTAAAAGTTAAAAAAAAAAAAGTGCATGGAGATAGTCTGGTTGTGTGGTGCGGAAATGCAAGTTTCACTAATCTGTTCCTTACACATGCAAATTGTATAAATGTTTGAAGAGCCTTTGCTAATTTTTTTTTTAATAGTATCATAAGATACTATTAAAATGAATTGGTAGTGGTAAATAGTTTTGAATGGAATCAGATAATAATGAGCAAAGTGCAGATCAGTTATTATAACAAAAAAATAAACTTCTGTTTCAAGATGTTTCCGAAGTTCTCTTACATGCAATTTTAATGTCCTGATGACGTCTACTGATGAACCCTATTCAGTGTTACAGGAAGACATTAATCTTTGATAAAAATAGCAAGCATTCAGCTGGCTAACAATATGAAACTGGCTTGGATTCTTGGGATTTTGCTGTTTTGTCTATGCTGAGGTCACCTGCTCTGACAAAAGCGGCAGAAATATTTTAATTCAGATTAATAGACTTTTGAAAAATAGTCCTCAGCAATAATGGATTCCATAGCCATCCTGTAGAAGGAGATGGAGAGAAAACAATGTTATGATTAGGAGTTTAACATCTAGATTACTTGAAATTCACATCTCAGGACTGATTCTACTTTACTATTGACAATTTGATTTGACTAGGTGAGGTAACTACAGCTGGGCAACATGTTGAGCAAAAGTGTCCTGAAATACCTGCAGGTACTTCTGGAAATACTGGAAGGCAGCAAGTTTATGAATGCTCTTATTGTGGTTTCTGTAGTTTAAAAACTAAAGCTTGACAGCTATAGAAGATGCTAAGTTGTGATTCATAAGTGTTGGTTTGCAATAGCAGCTAGAAAATGCACATTGTCACCATGAATTTTAATTGGCTGGGAGAACAGAAGTTATTTGCCTAGATTAAGAATAGTTAAACTTTCAAGGTCTTCACTTTTTCTGGCCTTCATTGTTCATATAAAAGCCTATTTTTATGTTATATCTTGCAGATTATATTCTAACTTTTTTAGGTTTATGTATAATAAACCTATTTATTATCTTGATTCCAGGAAACTAGGTCACACAGCTGTTGTGTATGGAAGTTTTCCCAAGGTTACTGGTGATTAGTGAATGCAGAATTCTTCATATTGCCATAAGAGAGTTTAATTTACCTGAAGAACATTTTGTTGTTAATTAAAAATTTTTATGGCTGTTTAGTTTCTGGTACTTTCTGCTAATCTAATATTTTTACCTGGCATCTTCCCAAATTCCTTCTATCTTTAATAGACTTCTCCTCAATGCTTTAACGGGTTTATCCTCTGTTCTTTATCTGTCAAGACTTAGCTAGGGTGAATTTTAATCAAAATCTTACAATTATATTTTAATGATTTCCTGTTTTCTTATGATGAGTATCTTTTTTTCCTCTTTACAAAAATCCAGTGAAAATCCATCAGATGTCTTCTGTTTCCTCATAAAATATTTTTATAGGGAAAATAATAAATTTCCCATATTTTTTTTAGCATTTATCCCTGTATTTCAAATCTAAAGGTTTTTTAATCTCTAGCCCTCGCAATTCACAGGCTTAATTTTTCACATTTGTGTAATTCTTGGAATTAGGTCTAACATAACATTGAGGTAAGTTGGTTGTTTCACAGACTGTATAAAAAAGAGTTTTACAGTATCTTCAGAAAATGTTTAACTTCCTTGATTTGCACTTGGCTATTTTGCTTTCAATAGCCAAGTAATTAAAATCCCACCGTGATGAGAACTCTGGCTTTTATCCAGAGCTTTTCTACCTCTGAAAACTTTTTCTGATCTATTCTTTATCATTACTCTGTAGGAGTGTAGCAATATATAAAGAATATCATCTAACTTAATACTTTTATTCTTCTTGACAGCTAGCCAAATGGTCTAATTCATGTAAGGACTAATATTGCATTGTGTTTTTTAATAATATAAATATTTTCTAATATTGCCTTTCCCCTTTACTTTCTGCATTATCGCTATGCTAAATTTTGCATCCAGAGCTTTCAAATCGCCAGTAGTCTTTACATTTCAGTCATGTCCTTGTTACACCAAAAATGACCTAGATGCAGGGTTGGGTTCGTGTTAGCTGGCTGAAGAACTGTTCAGGGGATACTTATCTGTGGATAAGTAATCCTGATTTTTGTTTTATTTTCTCCAGCATTTGATTCTGTTTTTAATGAATACACCTCTGAATTTGATTCTTAAATTTATTAAGTGCATTATTTATTTTCAAAAATTTTATTGATATGGACTTAAACGTACGTTCAGAAGTGCCAAAATAATAGGCCTTCAATTCAGATGTGCAGCTACTGCTGTTTTGAGTATTTTCAGATATTTAACTCATACATAAAACTTAAACTTCCAGAGTCAACTAAACACATTTCACAGTGCAGTCAAAGATAGCACAAGGGCAACATGTTTTAGTGTATTTTAAACCTGCATATGGTCTTGGAAGTCACTTGAAACATTAGCCATCTGCCAGTAAGCTTCTCTTTGTAGGGAAGATTATTGCAAAGGTTGTAGTGAAATAGCATTAGTGTCATTGTGTGACCTCAGATCTCCTTGATCCTTTTAAATCCCGTTTCAGAGTTAGTGTAGAGATTTCACCAGACTCATTGCTGATCTCCTCCTGGTAATAGTTAAAATTCATTGCATATTCTTTTAAATCTGTCCAGGATTTTATGATAACCGTACGGGCTTTCTTAATTTGTCAGCAAACTGTTGCTGGAATTAGATTCTTGATTTTAGGGTTTCCACTCTTTTCAGTTTCTAATGGTTATGCATCTTTCATCTACAGGGTGGACCTCTAATATAGGATCAGTACACTGTTTTTAAGCTCTCCTTCAGCACTGGTGTGCAGGATATCCTGGTAAAGCCTATGAAGCAATCTCAGCCATAGGATAGCAAAATGGAGAGGGCAGAAGGCTCTTGCTTTTGCTTTGCCTGTGCCCTACCAGACCTTTTTTCCTGGTCTATTGCTGAGTTACTTATGACTGAACTGTTAAAAATTCAATCTTTTAGTTTAGTTTTGTTTTGTTTTTTTGTTTTTTTTTTTGTTTTTTTTTTTTTTAATAAAGGTAGGATTATTTTTTGTTTCTCCTTATTCCATAGTTCTGGCATAAGATTTATGAACATATGAGGGGAAATGTGGCCTTTAAAGTCATTTGTCCAGGACCTAATATTTTGAGGATGCTCCTAAAATCCTGCTGCCAACAGTGTCCAAGTATATCCTAGATTTTTCTGCAACTCAGGGGGCAGCTGGGGCCTTTCCATCTTTTTCTTAATTACAGTAACCTAAATTTTGTTAATTCTCTAAGTATATCCCTGTACTACTCTTCGTGTGGGTTGCTCATCTTTGTCCAATATCCTTTTCCCTCTCTTTCTGATACAGTTCACTGAGATTTTGTGGATTTATAAAAGATGGAAATGTCTCCTTGAGGAAGTCCTCAGGATATTTAAAATTAATTGCCAGTCTCTATTTTTTGGGGGTGGGGGATGTGGAGGTGGAGAGGGCGCTGGAAATTTTAACGTCTTTAGGCTGATTATCTCTGCCCTCACTTGCTCTTCAGGTCTTGGAGCTCAGTCAAGTTGACACACAGTGCTCAGTTCCTAGACCTTTCTGGCCCAGGTTTTCAATAAATCTAATTATTAAAACAAACTATAGAAACTAAACCTTTAAGTAAATATTTGGGGGGGCGTGTGTGTGTGTTATGCTTTAAAATTTAAATTAATCTATTTCTTAAGTGCTAGGTTTCAGAAATGCCAACTCCTGACTTGCTGCCCATGATTACATTGCTAGAACTACAGTTAAACAAAGTTAGTTTAACT
The DNA here is from genome assembly GCA_013399435.1 of Arenaria interpres. Lineage (NCBI taxonomy): Eukaryota > Metazoa > Chordata > Aves > Charadriiformes > Scolopacidae > Arenaria > Arenaria interpres. Next base: position 11,663 of record VXAK01000232.1, read on the forward strand.
CACGGGAATGTGAATCATGAATAATTAGAAAAGAAAGAAAATCAAAATACCCTCAAAGTAACACATTTGTAAAAATTAACTGAAAAACTATTTCCTGATGAATTGTACCTTGCTTGAAATGTGGAACAGCATTGTTTAGAACAAAAATATTTACTGAGTCAATAAAAGATAATGAGACGCTGTAGAGCGTGTATTGAATGCGGTATTTGGTCTCACTTTTGGTATTCATCATAAGCTTCATATAATATAGGAGTTCAGTTCTAATACATTAATTGCTTTTAATCCAGCAGCAAGATTTTATAGATACAAAAACTTTAGAAGTAAGTCCAAAAATCTGCTTCATTCCATCAGGAAAAAGATTTCAATATTGAGTGTTAATATAAAGTGTCACCTGTCATAGTTTTCATGCTCGGAGTTGTTGGCAGGCTGCTATATTACAGAGACGTCTCCTCCATCTTGATCCTTTCTCTCACCATCGGGCATATTTTGTGTTTTGTATTTTGTGGTTTGGTTTTGGTTTGGTTTTTTGGATTTGTTTTTCTGTCTTTCTGAATAAATATTTTTCAAATCCTAGGATAATTTTTCATGCATTTTCGTATTTTCTTTGTAATAATTATCTCTGAAATGTTGCTACAATCTCCTGGGCAGCAGTGGCAATGCAGTGGTCTGATCTTTGTCTTTTAGACTGGTACAACTGCAGTGGTTTATGCTTTCTGTTAGAGTAGATTGGTAAAGCTGGCTTGATGGGTCTTGAGTGGAGTTGGCCTCATTTGCTCCCGATTTCTCATTCCCAGTGATTAGTATATTGTAATTTTAAGAACCGGTCTACAACATAAAATATTCCAGGGAGCCTGAAAAGTGGTGATTTGTAGGAATGGACCAGGCACTCATTAAAAAATACCAGAGTTGAATGGAAAGGATAGTTTGTTCTTCTATTTGGAGGGGTACTAGAATTGGAGTATTCTTTTCTGACTTGTTTTTGGGTACAATAACCATGCTTCACATTGCTATATATGTGATGTATGTCTATGTGATAAAAACTATAGTTAGTATACTGCAATTTGCTCAGCTGTTATTATTTTCTATATCTGATCAAAACAACTCCCTTGCAAGGATATCCTTTTCTTTATGTCTAATTGTTACATGGTGTTGCTTCAGTAAATCAGTATCTCTCCTGCTAATAAGAAGTATGTTCTTGTAAAAGGTAATCTTTTAAATTATTGAAGCTCAAGTAAACTCATGTGTTGCTGCTTTAGAGGTTATTTGTTATTCTTAACAAAACGCTTTAGGAAAAATGAAAAAAAGGTCAGTTTTGGCTTTTCACTTTTTTCCAGGCTAGTCTGCTCCCGATCTTTAGAAAATGTCTTCTACTTTTCTAGCCCGATAGATACACTTTGTAAAGTGGATAAGCACTGTCACATTCAATATTTTTGCACTTCACTGCCTTAGTCATAAGATAGTATCATTCTACCTGAAACATCTTGTATCATACCTTGTTAATGGGTACAATTAGACTTTACTATATATATATATATAAAGTCTGTATTTTAGTAATTTTCATAGAATAAAAAAATGGAGTATAGATATGTCACTGGCTTACTTCTAACTTGTTTTAGTTATTAAAATTGTGAACATATCAGAATGTTTACTCATCAAAACCATTTATTTCTTCTAGGGTTTTTAGGAACAACTTGTGAAGACAAAATAGACCCTTGTGCATCATCTCCCTGCCAGAACAATGGAACCTGTTATGCAGATAGACTTGCCTTCTCCTGCAGTTGTAGTCCTGGATTTACAGGACCTACATGTGCTCAGCTGATCGACTTCTGCGCTCTGAATCCTTGTGCACATGGCATTTGTCGCAGTGTTGGAACCAGCTACAAATGCCTCTGTATCCCTGGTTTGTACCAGTTACATGTTTTGTAAATCTTCTAATATTTTTATATGTAGATTCCAATATATAATTTAAAATTACATCCTTTTTTTCTTTTCAGTATATAAAACACATTGAGCAGATGTTTTATCTGTTTAGAATAATGACAGGAATCTACACGTTACATTTGGAAAATCAAAAATTGCAGAGGGAGCACTGAAAAACCCACTGAGATCCTTATGGCTTGGTTGTTGTCTACGGTTGTATTATAAAACTGTAGTCTGCAGGATAAATCTTTTTTAAGGTGAGGTATTAGTGTCCCTGAAATTACAAAATTTCATAGCAAAAATGGAAAATGTGACATTGATCATTTGGGATAGAATGGAAACAAACAAGGTAGCTGAAAAAAGGTAGAGAAGGAAAAAAAAAATTGGTTACCCCAAAGGACTTAGTTCTGCCATCCATGTTGACAAAATTATCTCTTTTCAGATGTTCCAGTGATAGTGCTTAGGTGAGCATCACTAGTAGACTCAGCTGGCAACTGATAATAGAACCTAAAAATGTATGGTGTCTGGGTTGTATTTTGCTTAGCTCTAGATTTTTTGCATCAATGTACCAATGTAACAGAGTATTGGAGTGCTTATAGCTTCCTTTGTACATTTTAGCAATGATAATTAATAGGTGACGTAATAGTGAGAATGAATGATACCATATTCTGCACATCCACTACTGCTTAAGCACTTACAAAGTGAAGACCAATAATCTTTCCTTTCATTTGAATAATTTTAGCACTTTTTTTTTTTTAAAGTCTGTTCCTATAAAGCTATAAACTTGAAAACTGCAGAAGTTAAGGGGAAAATAAATCCCTAGTGTACAAGGGATAAGCCAAGGAGTGTTATTGAATAGTAGTAGCTCTACATATACATAATGCTGTGACATCCATGTTTTCTGACGTTCCTTTCAGAGGAATACCTTCTCTCTGCTGTTTGCCTTCCCTATGGGAAACCAGTTGCAATTCTCCCGCTGTTTTTCCTTCCTTCTCAGTTAGAGGTATCCTATCAATTGCAAAGGTTTTACCTGAAGTAGGCAAGCACTCCTACAGGTGGTGAGTCGGAACATCAGTACATGCCACACCCAGATGTTCCCTTTTTAGCCTGTACATAGAAGGAAGTCACCTTCATTCTCTTCCAAAAAGAAGTTTCTCCTTTTCTTCCCAAGAAAGAATCCCATGATCTATTCCCAGAAAACTTCATATTAGGACAGTGAGGCTTAGTACAAAAAGAAAGTAAAATAATGGTTTAATTGGACTTCCATGTATTATTGGCATTTGAGGAGGAAAGGTGTCACTGCTCCTTAAGGCTTTAGAGCAAGGTGAAACGTAGAGAACTCTCCTATTTTTCTTGAAGAGTGGGCTTTTATCTAAGATTCTGTAGCCCATAAAACTGATATTTCATCTAAAGAGAGATCCCTGAAAACACAAGAATTGCCAACTAATGTCTCTGTCTTGGACAGGATATTGAGTGCACACTTCAAAGTATTGCTTTCAGTGACTGATGCATGGGAACTTCAAGAAAATTCCAGATGTTGAGAGTAAAGTTTGGAATTGTCTAAAGATGAAAGCATTTATCACTTTGTAGGAATAATGGATTGCTTTTTGAAAACAAGTCATCACTCATTAAATCAATACATGTGGGAAGAATAGGTTTTAGCGTTAGGAATACCTCAGCATAAGGCAGCATGTTGTGTAGCAAGATTCTCATGGATGTATGCTGTCCTGAGAGGGAGGCCATAACATGGTTCTGTTGTTTCACGGTTTTATTTAAATTTTCTTCTTGCATCTTGGAATGAAGATACTTTTAGTAATAGGTTAGACAATGGGCTAGATAGTACTTAGTGCAGTTACAAAGTTTGTGTGTATATAATACAATTATTCTGATCCAGAGCATGAAATAACGAGGTCTGTTTTGATGAAATTTTATAAAGCTTCTTTCAAAAAGGCAATTTTTAGAACTCATTTCAGTGAGCAGTCCTAACTTTTCTAGACTGTCTAATTTTCTTACATTGATTCTGATAGGTCTGAATTTAACTGGTATAGAAAACACTAACCTGTGATTTTGTGTTTGTAATGAAATCTACTAATGTGGCATTTTTAGAAGGTGTCAGAATTAATTACT
>VXAK01000251.1:0-42005 GCA_013399435.1 Arenaria interpres
GGACTCCCCAAACGCCCCCTTTCCCCTTCCTGAAACTTTAGCAGCTTCCAGCACTCTGCCTCCCCCAGCCCGGGTGATCCATGCTCTCATGGGCCACTTTCGGCTCTGAGCCTGTGGCCCCAGCGCCCCAACTGCTGGCCCTTGGGGGACAGAGGGTGCTGGCAGGCTCCTGGTCTGGCTGCACAGCCGTGCCTGCAAGGCTCCAGCCCTCTTGATAGTGGAGGAACTTCCCTGGGGTCCTGCCATCCCCTGGTGGGCTTCAGACCCACAGGTGCTGAGGGGCACCCATTGTTAAGGTCCCTGAGTGGTGGGATGTCACCACAGGACCATCCAGCGGGACAGCCTGGAACTTTGACCGGCTATGCCTGGCTCTGTGCTTTGGGTAACGAGTCGCCCAGTGCCAGAGGCTTTCCTCAAGAGGAGTCCCAGGTCACCGGCCAGGGAAAAGCATCCAAGCTCAGTTAGCGCTGGTTCCTAGAGCCCCCGCTGTGCTCCAGAGCCACCAAGCAACCAGCAGCAGGGAAAGGGGACATAACCCGATCCTGTAACCCTCGGTGTCATCCCAGTGACACCTCCTGAACTGGTGGGAACAGCTCTGCCCTGGGAGCACCAGGGATCTTACAGGGACCAAGATTTGGGAGGAAAGCTGCTCACAGCCCTTGTAAGGGGGGTGCGTGCGTTAATTGTCCCATGTACCTTAAAATGTTAAGACTCCAGCCAAGGGCAATATCTGAGCACACGTGGGGTCACCTCAGTGATTTTGAGAGCTGTGAAGTGCTTTTTGGGACATGGATTTCTCCCCACAGGCATGAGGAGCAAGGGCTCCTATTTTGGGTGCTTTAAGTTATACCTGTAAATGTCTCTCCATGTTGGGGAAAGACCTTAAGTGCACGTCTAACTTTCAGCGCTCACTTGTATCCCACCAGCTGAGACAGGGTTCAGACAGGAACTTGAAATCAGTTGAAAAATGCCACCGATGCTGCTACTGACCTCGTACTATTTTAGTTTAACTGGGCTGTTTGCAACTCTTGGGCCTGGCCTTGGCTGTCAGGAATCAGGTCTTCTATTCTATTCTTGCGAGCTTTTTAGGTGCATGAAATACCATTAAATAGCGCGGAGAAAAAGTGTGGTTATTGAGAGAGTTTAAAAATAAGGTTTTCCAGCATCACTGTCTGTGTGTGTGTTTATGCATTGGGGGGAGGGGGGGGGTAATGGTGTCCTCTGTCTGAGCCACAACTGCTGCATCTGTCAACGGGTTCAGTTGGTTACCTTTGGAAAGCTTTCTTTGAAAACAAAACCGGGGCTTTTTTTGATGAATCCAAGCCTCAATTTCTATAACATCATCAGCATAGAGGTTCCGGGATGGTGTCTGCAGAGCTGTGGCCCTTGGAGAGGCAGTGTCAGTGGTGGGACAGGGTTAGAGACTGGGACTGTGGTCGGGAGCTGTGCTTAGAGATCTTCTTTCCCATCCCATCAGTTTGGGCCAAGTTTGGTTCTAGTGTTTGGAAGCAAATCCGTCCATCTTGACTTGTGTGCCTCTGTGAGCTCAAAAAAAGTCAAAATCCAAGGGGGACTGCAGTGATCTCCCTTATTGAGTGTCTCAAGTGTCCTTTTCTTTCCAAGGAGCCTGGGGATATTCCTCCCTGCCCAGTCTGGGCCTTCATCCCGTGCAGAGAAGGCGGTGGGGTGAGAAGGGCTGGCAGAGAAAGCCCGTGCGTGGCCCTGTGCATCCCTGCACACACTCAGCCCACACTTCTGGCAGTCCCACGAGGCCAGGGCTGTTGAGATTTTTAGGTTTTGGGAAGGTTTGCGTAGCTTTGGTTCGGCAGATAGTATTTTTTTTTTCCTCAATCTCTTCTGCTGTTGACTCTGCAGAGCCCTCACCTCCATCTGGCTTTCTGCACTTCAGGCCCAACAATAATCAGTTGCTTATAAATTGCTTTGATAAAGACACTGTGGAAAAGCGAAGTGTCATCCTCAGCACGGCCGAGGCCATCTCCTTCGGCATGCACACTCCTTCCTCGCAGCTTCAAAGGCTGCCGCAGACAGGACGTGCTGAGCTGCCTCCAAATGCTCTGGGGCTTCGTGGACACAAATACAAATGTAAGTCTCTGCAGAGAAGCTCCCTGTGTGCGAAGTGAAGCGGTTTCAGGGATAAAGAGGCCAGATGTGGGAGAATAACTAGCCAGTAGCCATCTCTTGGTTGCCCCTGTGCCCAGCGGACTGACCCGTCCAACTCTTGGCAATCTGATAAGGCACAAGTGACCAAGCTGCAGATGAAAATACAGTGCAACTCCAGAATAATTAAATATACAATTTACACCTCACTTTCTGGGTTACTTTTGCCATTAAGAATCTTTTCTGTTCACCCTGAGCAGTCATTTGCTCACACCGGTGGAGGTACCTGATTATCTGCAGTGTCTCTGAGCCCAAGTGGCAGTGCGGTGAGCTGGGTTAGGCTCAGAGATGTGGTAAGAGAGCGGTGTTTTATTAACTCAGCAGAGTATTTCTGAACGAAATATGTGGTTTTCTGCCACCCTCAGAGACACTCTGCAGCGATAATAACGTTGTTCTTCAGCAAGGTGGGAGGTCCAGGCTCTGAGCACTGGTGATCTTGGCATTTCATGGAAGGGCCTGTAAGAAGAGAGTAACTTGTACGCTTCATAAATGCGCTGCAAAGTCAGTGCTGTCCTTGTGATTTGGTGGTTGCAAAAGGAATGGAGGAGTCAGAGGAAAAGGCCACTTTCAGCTCGATTTACTGCTTGAGCTCCCCTCCTGCTTTTTCAGGTGGAGTTTTGCGTTGGCTGCCGTGAGAGTATGTAGCGTTTCTGAGGAGGAAGGTTGGTAGTTGTTCCCTCAGGTCCCCGTGGCTTGACACAACAGCGCAGCTCAGGGAATAATCCTGTGCACCAGGGAACTCCTCCTGCCCCCACAGCCCCCAGTGGTGCCGGTGACAGCAGCATTAGGGCCACTGCCTGTCACCAACTCCTGTCCGTGGACCACGCTTGGGGTTTGGGGATAAATGCTTTGCAAATGGCAGTTTTATAATATATAATCTGACATCACCTTGAAATACCCAGCCAGGGCATGAAGTGTAGTTGTCACGTGCCAGCTTGGCATACAATGTCACTTGTATTTCGCTCTATTAGTTCAGAAGTGGCTGCGTATTAAAATCAAACCCTACTTGTCCCTGCCAGCTTCGCCAGCCTGGTTCCGTGCCCACTGTGTTGCCAGTAATTCCCCCCACTGTTTGCTGCGAGGTTCACGCCGAGCCGCTCTGTCCAAAGTCTCAGTGCAGTTAATTATCTGTATTAAAATTGGGTTGATAAGATTTCTGGAGATGTCACGCTGAGCCGCGCAGGAGCGCAAAGGAAATGAAGGACCAGAGGCAGCAGAGCCAGCGCGGGGCTGAGCCGACGAGCTCAGCAGCGAGCTGCAGCTTCGCACGAGGAGAAACGTTCAGCGCGTTGCACCCCGTGTTGTACGTCCCCCACACAAAGCAGCGAGCGCTTGTTGTTTATCCTCCTGGATAAATACGGAGGATGGAGCCCGCTCTTCCTGGTGGCAAGAGTTCCTGCTCGAAAAATGCCAAAGCTCCCCCACCGCCCGCGCCCCAACTTCACGGCTCAATTGCACGAGGAAAACAAACCTTCAGCGTTAACTTGCATGAGAAAGAAGCAGCAGAGTTTTCAAAAATCACCCGCGTGCCTCTTTCGGCAGGTGGACTACGGCCAAGCAGCCCACTTCTTTGTGGAAAAATTGGAGCCCTAAAATATTTCTTTACCCTCTCCGGGTTCCTTGATCTCCCCGTGCTGAGATCTGCCGGCCACACCGCTCTTCCCAGTTCTGCCCCAGTAGTCCTCCTCTTCTTTCGTCTTACCTCTTGAACCCCCTCCTAATTGTTTTTTGGTCTTCCAAGTTCCCCTTCCGTCCCCCGCGGAGATGCTAATGAAGTGTGAGTGTACATGGATGCAGGCTGCTTGGGAATTTGACAGGGCTCTTGCCCAGCCCTTGTTTTCTCATTAACCTGCCGCTGGGTGAGGAAGGAAGCGAGAGCGCCTCGTTTTGTCCCTGCCTCAAGCTCTCCCCGAGCCATCCAAGCCCTTCAATATTTTTTTGTTGTTGTTGTTGTTGTTTAAATATATCAATAACTGTTATTTGTTTATTAGGGGTGGAACGTGTGCCAACTGAATTGCCTGTGTAATCCATTTAAATCAAGAAGTTCCGTGCTGACACATTAGCCGTGAGCAGAACTCCTTTTGCCAACTGCTTTAGGGGACGTGAGCTCGGCTTCTCCTACGGCTTTATGCAGGTGGTGCCCGAGCACGGCTTTGCTTCCTCTCTCTGAATAAAGATTAGTCAAAGAAATGCTGAGATGAGACTAGAGACCCCCTACCCGAGTCATTTCATGCCCACCCGACTCAGCATCCCGGAGAAAAGCAGCTTGGTTGGTGGGGTGGTTTTTTTTTGGTAAACACCAGCTTAGTGAGCTGTGTGATAAAACGGCAGGGTTTAAGGCTGGAGAGTCCAAATTAATTGAGAAGTCGAGACGCCCGTATCTATTAAAAGCAATGGGACGCATCGAGGCTGGCTGAGACGGTCTTGCAGGTATCAGCCAAGGTGATTTGTCATCTCCCAACCTTATTGCCTAATAGGTGCAATGAATGAGAGCAGCTTCCTGAGCAGGATCCCCGTCTCCCTAAATGACCGGGAAGAGAGGGATGCGTCACCAGCGGGAATGTTGGTTCCCATGAAAAATTTCCAAGCAAGCGATTTTTATCTTTTTCACTTCAATCCATGTTTTCAAGAGACACCGCGGTTTTTTCATACAGGAATTCAGCTAGAATTCCTTTTTTTTTTTAAGTAAATGAAAAATTTGGATAGTTGTGGACAATGCCCCCGCAAAGTTTCAACACTGTACAAATGACACGTAAAACAAACAATTTCTCAGCAGCTCCGCAGAGCGGATACGCTGGCACGGTGCTATCCACCCCAGGCTTGGAAATGGGATGTAGTTTGGCTTTCCTCAGCCTTTTCCAGACCCAAAGTACCAAATTTTGATCTATCTGCTGAGTGCCTATTGTGGGAAATTTGGAGGGACTCCACTGAAGTCAATTGGGTTGCCCTGGATTTACAGTGCTGTAAATGAGATCAGAATTTGGCTCAAAGTATATTCCATTAATGAGTCAGATACTGGCAATGCAGCCAATATGCACCCAGAAATGGCTTTAACACAGCTTAGGATATTCAAAATTGTTTTATTGAAAGATGGGCCGAAGGCCAGGATTCTGGGGTCCTCTTTTATTCTTTCCATGAAATTCACCTTTCTGCGGACGGCCGGCACGAGGCTGATGCAAAACTTAAGAGCCATTTAAGCTTCGTCGAATGGGGCTTGTGAGAGGCATAAACATTGTCTGAGCTCTTTGCCTGCCCCGGAGCAGATTTATCACTCAGAGTTCAAGACGTCCCAGGATTTATCAACTTTTACAGGTTTTTATAGATTTTCTATACGCTAAGTGACACAGAGAGACAGTTTGTAAAATATACTGACAGTGAGGATGATCTGTTGTGGGCCGCAGATGGCACAGCAGGACAAGGGTTCATAGCTGGCGTTTGGAAGTGCTACTACAGGAGAAATAATAAATAAGGATTAAATGGCTTTGCTTTGGAGGAAATCTTTTCATCAGCTCCTGAAGCCTTTATTCCACTGTAACTTGAGTAAATATCTCACCTCTTTGAGTGCAAGCAACAGCAGTGCAGGTGTTCTGTTTTCTATTCTATTCTATTCTATTCTATTCTATTCTATTCTATTCTATTCTATTCTATTCTATTCTATTCTATTCCATTCCCCCTGTATAGCCAGCCCCGTTTCTTGGGACCCCACGCTCAGCTCCGGCTGTGCCCTGCTTCCCCACCCCAGCAGGGCCAGTGGGGTTAGTGGAGAAGACCTCTCCATCCATGGAGACACCTCGGGTGAGAAGTGCAGGTGCCCAGAATCTCCTCCTTGAGACGTTTCACAAGTCTCGAGAAATCCATGTCCATGCTCCACGTTGTCCCAGACCTGCGTGTGGGGCTGTGGAAGGGCGGGCTGAGATCGGGGGGCTGCAGGGGGGCTCTCTCCCACCCGTTCAGGCCAGGACACCCAGGGGGGACGTGTTTCAACCTCCAGGCTACGCACCATCAGCTGTTTATTGAGGATCTGTGCTCTCTTGGCTGCTTTGTGTAGCCAGTAGTGCCATGTTCACGCTTTCTCAAGTAGTAAACACCTTTTCCTGTTTACTTTCTGCCAAAAATAGCTAAGTAGCTCTGCAAAAAAAACCCTTTTAAAATACCCCCAGTACTTCCAGAGCACGGGGAGGGGTGTGGATGGAAGTCTGTGTGTGTGCAGATACTGAAGCCTTAGAAACGGCGTGGCTGGTAGCCTTGATCACAGCGAGACAAATGAAAACGTGCTTCAAGTGGAGATGATTCACTCTGGCTTTAGTCCTTCCAGCTATTTTCGCCGTTGCTTCACGTGCCTCGGAACTAGAAAGCAAGACTGTAAAGTGAGGGAGGGAGAGGCTGTGATTGCCGCATCCCGTGCGCAGCAGCAGCTGGAGCTGGGATGAAGCAGATGTGGTTAAGTCTTTCGAAGCTGAACTGGAGATGTTCTAGGTTTCTGCAGCACCAGAACCTGCCCCTTCTCCTCACGGCGGAGGTTTCGGCTCAGGATTGTGATAGGAGAAGGAAGGGAAGCGATGCTGGGTTTGGAGGGGAGTAACGCCGGTCGGAATCTGCCCCCAAGCCGTTCGCCAGCCCTAATTACACTCTGACTTCATGGCTGAGGCAGTTGCACAGTCAGCTGCTCCCCCCTCCTTTCTCCCACCCGGGTGAAATCACCTCATCCAGGAGGCCGGCGGAGATTTCTCCGCTGAGGTTTTTATAAGATCACTCCTCCTCCCCGTCTCCGCGAGCCAGACAGCACCCTCTGAAAGGGGGGACCCACCCCCGCGACTGCCGGCACCCACAAACCGAGGTGCAAGTGCGGGAATGTCAGAGTGGATGCCCCTTGGGCACCTCTCCTGCTAATTTGCACTTAGATGGGTGCCTTTCTCTGAGCACTTTATTAATTAAGGCTTGGAGCCCACCTATGAGGCAAATAAGTCATTACTGCCCTCATTTTACAGCGGCAGCTGAAAGAAGTGGTTTGCCCGACGGCCACAAATCTAATCAGTGGCAGAACCAGGGACGAGTGAGTTCTCCCGGTCTCCTGTGATACCCAGCGCGCCCCGCTGCCTACCTGTAACAAAATTAATGGCTTCCCTAAAAGTTAACGTTTTTGTTAACGTGATGCAAATGAAGATGGAGCAGCCAAAAGAATGAGCCCTGCGAAAGAGAGGGCAGCAGGAATCCTGCAGTAGCGCGGGGATAAAGGCGTCATCTCTCGTGCTGAACCACAAAACCATCCTCCCCATAAATTACACACCTCTTCTCGTCGGGAAATTTAGCAGGAGGGTTCAAGCATAAATTTAAAAGAAGCTTTTATTGTAACCAATGCATCAATATAATTAAAACCAAACACAATTCTTTTGCTTTCTTAGGCTGGAGAGAACCCTGTGCCCTTGGAGAAAATCGTTTCCCCTTTTCCTACAGGGAATCCAGAGCCTGAGCAGCAGCTGTGAAGAGTGGGGATAAAGAAAGAAGTGGAAGATGTTGGAAGCGCTTTGGGCGACGTGAAGAAGGATTTGCACGGAAGGAGCTGTTCAAGGGCCCAGCAGCAAACCAGAGACACATACATGCTTATATATAGAAGAATGTAAACCCTCCTGTATGCATACGTTAAGACGTGCATGCCTTGTTGAGAACGTAAGCAACATTCCTTGTAGATGATGGTGGTCTGAGCACTCGTGCTCCTGCAGTCTGAGTCAGAAGATTAGTGATGTCCTTGCTGTCACGCGAGCATTTTCTCCACCCCGCCTTGTCGATGGCAGCGTAAACGCTCCTTTCCATGCGGCAGGGTGAAAAGTAATCTATACATCCAGAGTTAAACCCTATCCTGGGAGACCAAACCTGCTGCCGAGGGGCCTGTCCAGGCGGCGGTGGTGGTGGGGAAGGGGTGCTTGGCAGCCTGGGCGACAGGCAGTTCGTGTGTGTATATATTAAGCGCTATGGCACCAGGTGAGATAAGCTTTTCTTATGACTTTAGTTTCTCTGGTGCTACATTTAATATTTGTCTGGGGCTAAACTGCCTCTCTGTGGTGCTACAGTTTCCCCAAGAGGATGTTCTGAAACACGGGACAAGGAGAAATCTATTTTGGTTATTAATATTTATACACAAGATGCAAAAAATAATACTTGTTGAGAAGGTGCTATTTTTTTTTTCTTTCTTTCTTTCAATCTCTGCATAAACGAAGACAAAACAAATAAGTGAGGCCAGAACTTTATAAAACTGATTTTCTTTGGGGCAGTTCTTTTTCTTTTGACAGTTGGGAGTTTGGGAAGCAGCATTCGCCGGGGTGGCAAAGCCAGCCCAGCTCTTTTCACTGCTCTCCCGCGGCTCCGGAGCTGGGAATTCTCCTGGCTGGTGACTGAAGGAGTCCCAGATCCTCTGAAGCAGGGCAGAGAATCTATCTAAACCGATGGATAGATTAGGGGGTAACGGGAGAACTTGTCCTTAGTCAAAGGGCTTTTTTCAGTCTAGTACTGAGCGCTTTTTTCCTCGCAGCCAAAACTACCTGTGGGATTCAGGATACCTTCCCGACGCTATTTACAGCCATCATTATGCACAGGTTTTTAGAAACGTTTCTTCCCAGCTTCAGGTATTTGCACCAGAAAATTGTCCCTCTCCTGGCAGGGGGGGAACTTGTCAAAGGCATAAAGGAATGTTAAGAGCCAAATTTCCAAAGGAAGTTTGGCTCCTTGGCTTTTAAAAATACTTCCCTCCCGAGGACCAAGCCCAGTGGCCACTATGTCCCAGTCAAAACCTTTTTCACTCCTGCAGGAGGAATGTTTCTAAGCAATCCAAGAGCTAAATTCTCCCTTTAGCGAATATTCACCCACGTGTTTTGGGCCCCTGCACGCCTGTTCCTGGGTCTTACCGATCCAAGTCCGTTCCCAACCAGCAGAGAGGGCTCTGCTGAAAGAGCAGGTTGTTGCTGATGGATAACCTTGCCCCGGTTTATGGTGTGTGTGGCGCTGGGAGGGATCCTGTAGCTGAGTGTAGTTTGTCTGTTGATGGAGTTTGGTTGGTCTCAGAACCACAGGGACCAATAAAACCTTTTCCTACCATTTGTGGCCTGATGCTGGGGAATACTCGGCATCCTCTACCCCGTCCCGGCTCGCTCTCCTGCTGAGGTCAGTTAAATTCTTCTAGCAGAAGGAGGAGCCTCAGCTGATTCCAGTGTTGCGAGTGCAGGATGTGGGCAGAGTCTGAGAAATCCAACTTTCTGCAAATCACTCAAAGGAGGAAGCGAGACGGCGTGTGCGGTATCGCACCGGTCCAATTTGAGCCGAAAATAATTGATCAGGAGGAGGGGACGCAGCACTTTGCTGCGGAGGAGGGACAGTGGGTCCCCCCTCGCCCGCTGTGTGTATTCCTGAGGGCGAGAGAGAGGGCTCTCCCGCAGTTCCCTCACCTTTACCAGTGATTAGCTCCCGAGTTCTGAATGTTTAACGAACTTCTGTGCATTATTCCGTTTTCCCTTCCATCTCCTGTGCGTAGGGTGTGCCCTGCCCATTGGTTTTCCTGCTATTCCGGCTATTTGGGGCATTTTGTAGCATTTTTCCCAAAGAGGCAATTCCCCTGCAAGGTTACAGCAAAGGGAAGGGGAAGGTCTCTTCTTACCAGAGAGGCCCCACCTTGGGAAAGCCCCTGAAATCAGTGATCAACCTCAGCAGCGAAGCGATTGGCTCCTCTCCCTCAGTCCTAACCCTCCATGGACAGGCTTTTCTGTAAAAAAACCCAAACCCCAGAACTTCCAGGGGGACAGTCTCCTCCTTGGTGGTTCCCGACACTGAGCAAAAACGTGAGAGGACGCGTCAGAATTGTCATTCTCATGAAACAATCACCAAATCCGTGCTGCTTCCCAAGTGCAAACAAGGGCAGGTCCAGTACCCCAAATCCTGCTTTAATCTTGATTTTTTCATTCTAAATTGGATGTTTAATGTGAACTAAGGGTTAAGTTTTGGAGACTTTCATCTCTTAGTTGCTGGGAGAGAAAGAGCTTCCCAGCACTTTATAGCCAGCACTCACTGTACATAAAGGGAATTACTTCCTAGAGGGTATGTATTTGTCAAAGCCTTACATTTTCTGGTCTAATTGTTACTCTCGAATGCCTCCATTTTTGGACAAGGGGTGTTTTTATCCTTTTTAAAATCCCTGATTTAACCCCGCTCGATGTTTGTATTGGAAAAGCAAGCATGCTGTCTACTCCCCTAGTGCTCTTCTCCCTGTACTGCAGCAGCGGGGTGAAGGTGGGAAACCATCTCCCTGCTCCCGGCTGGGAAACCAGCACAGTTCCTCTCGCCGCTCTCCCCTTATTTTTTTGTTTGGTGGTGGTGCTGTGGTTGTTTTTTTTTTCCCGGCAGCCCAGGAGCCATTGATTTTGATGAGCTTCGCAGTTGCGCCGCCGTGAAGGCTGGGGAGCGCGCTCTAAATGAGAAAATAAAAAAGAAAAGAGCTCGGCTTAGGTTTCAGCAGACGGTGCGTGTGCGAGCCCGAGGAGGAGGTTATGAGATCATAGTCTGCACCGAACGCCGCATAATGTGGCTGCGAGGAAAGTCTTTATTAATTTTTAAAGCAGCGCTCCGCCGAGAGAGCTCCCGTCGCGTGTCGGAACTTCATGTTTCCCGTTAAAAAAGCAGGCTGGTGCGGGCTGCTGATCAGCCTCTCCCCTCCGCCCATCTAAATACGTCCTTTGGCCAGATTAATTCTAGGAGGGCACGGCTGTCTGCCTGGGGGCGGCTGGGTTACACCTGGGACAGGATTTAGCCCATTCACTCCAGATTCCTGCTGCTTCTCTCTCAGAATTATTTTCAGTAGGTAAAAAAACAGTCCGGAGTGGCACCGGTTCTACCTCCTGCGTTGTACGGCAAGGCCTCCTTTCATGGGCACTTTCATGGGCCCAGGAGAGGCATCACCCAAGAAAAACATACAGCAAATCCCCCAAATCAGCGAGTTGCCAGTGATGAGGGATGAGAAACCCATCGTCCTTCTGTCTCAGAGCACGTCGGCACGCAGAAATTACCCTCATTTAGCCGAGGCCATTACTAAAGCAATTTACTTAAATCATGAAACACTTCTCAAATCAGTTTAATCCGATTTGAGAATTTGCTTTGTTTCTATATCATGCTGAAATTATAAGGGTCTTCCCTCCACTGCAAAAGCAGAAGCAGTTCCTTCTGATGACCTGGGTTAGAGCTTCGGCTGAACCGGTGCCACGTCTACCTCCACGTGCACCTTTCCCTGCTGAAACAATTAGAAAACAAAATAGAAAGGAACAACTTGGTTAAATATTGCTACAGCTGCAGTCCCGTGCTCCTCGTCAGGGAGGGGAGCCCTAGGAGGAGGGGGAAGGGTTTGACCCTGAAAGAGGGGAGATGGAGCTGAGATGTGGGGAAGAACTTCTTTGCTGTGAGGGTGGTGAGAGCCTGGCCCAGGTTGCCCCGAGAAGCTGTGGCTGCCCCATCCCTGGAGGGGTTCAAGGGCAGGTTGGAGGAGGCTTGGAGCAACCTGGGCTGGTGGGAGGTGTCCCTGCCCAGGGCAGGGGGTTGGAACTCGATGATCTTTAAGGTCCCTTCCAACCCAAACCATTCTATGATTCTGTGAAAATAGTTGATGACAAGCACAGCACAGTACATCTAACTTAATATTATTTAATTTTCCTACAAACGGTTTTAAAACATCTCCCTGTGATCTTGACCGAAGCCTGAGACACAAACTACCGGTGGCTCCAAATTAAATCCTGGAGCCACATTTTTGTGTCCACATCAAAACCTCCTGCCTAATATTCTGCCTCCGCAACAGGCGAACAAAAGCTTCACAGCTTTTCCCAGGGCCGAGCTGCTCACAGCACATCTGATTTGGAATCCACGCTCTGTCTCCCGCAGTGAGGTGTAGCCCCGTCCCCAGCGCAGGACGCCCCGCGCTCCTTCCCTCTGCCGATCCTTCGGCTTCAACCACGCACCGCCTGCCCCACGGGGGTCTCCATCGGCTCATACCCCGACCGCACTCCCGTCTGCCAGGCGACAGCTCTGCCCCGGGCGGCTGCAGGGAAAAGCCGACTTTTCAGATCAAAACCGCAGACTTTCCATTTCCCCATCTCCAACAGAAATTTAAAATTACAAAAGCCGAAACAAGTGATTTTTTTTTTTTCCCCTGACAATATTTATTTGAACACCCGAGTGAATTTTTGTGTAACTCCGATCAGACTTCAGTGTTCACTCTACGTGAATACTTGAGCATTCACTTGCCTTTCACAAGTTTTTTAATATTTACGGAAAGTGACTTTGGAGCTTGACAAATATTCACTGAAAAACATCTGGGCATCGATCTGCCGTTATTAATTACATCCCTTATTAGTTACAGACGCCACCTCAGTGGGGAGCAAACCCAACTACATCGGGATTTAGTTTTCCTGGGTATTCACAGCGTGACCTTTCCAATCGATTTGAAGACTGGGGTTTATCACCAAAAAAAAAAAAAAAGCCCTCTTCCCATCATTTTCAGTCCTTAGGAGGTTTGCAGAGTTTCCCGTCTGCTCCAGACGGGACAAACCAGCTGAAAGGCGGTGAATACCCAGTTCCTCACACGTTCCCCGTTTACTCCTCGCTGGATGGAAACTCCGGCGGAGTCACTGTGCGATGCGTCCGCCCTCCCCGAAGCACGAGCAAAGCCTCTGCTGGGCTGCCGAGACGCGTTCCGGAGGGCTCCCGGTCACGGTGGGATGGGGCTTCTCTCTTTTGTAAAAGGAATTTCATATGCTGAGACTCTTTGTACATATTTATAATGACTTTATTAAAAAAAAAAGAAAAAGAAAAATAACTGTTCAATGGCAAAAAATGGCTCCGGTTTTTATTTCCTCTCTGAGTTGTGAGCAGATAATTTCTTTCCACAACCCTGTTTCTTCAATAAATTAGAAAAAAAAAGGACTATAAGAATGGCAATAAATATTCCCAGTTACTTTCCCTTCCTTATCGCCAAATAAAAATTAGTAATTCTGAAACAGTGCATCAGACGCTGTCTGTAGCGCGAGGCTCACACTGACCTTCTCATACACTTCTCCAAACACATTTTCCAGGTGCATTTAGGAAAAAAAAATCTGAATTAGAAATGGCTTTTCAAACCTTTTGAAAGCAGATACCACCGAGCCTTTAATTAATTGGGATTGCACTGAAAATTGACGCTGAAACCTTTCACAAACTGCCTGCCCACGGACTGATCTCCCCTTTTCCCGGGGAAGGTACCCTCGTACATAACAACCTTTCTGTGCCCACTGAAAACCCCGCTTCCTTCCTTCCTGAGCTCCTTTCCCCATCCCAAAAAGGCTGTTCCCATGGGAGATGGCCACTGGATTCCTTGGTTTATTCCTCCACTTCCACAGGATCCATTTGACAAGAATCAGACCACTTTGTCTTGGCAAGTAAAGCTTTTCCTCCTCTGCTTCCCTGTATCCCTCAGTCCAGCTGGGGAGGGGCTTCCCCGCTCGGGCTCTGCCTCTCTCCGCTTCTCCTCCAGCCCTACTCAGCTCTTACAGCCCAAGAGATGGTGAGCCTTCGTCCCGCTACCATCAGCTCCCCTTCGCTTTCCTGCTCCCGGCGGAGTCCCCCGGCAGTGGGGACCTGACACGGGCTCGTTTCCCCAAGGGCGGCTTCTTCCCGACGATCCACTCAAGCGGGATTGTAACCTCAGGGCCATTTCCGCAGCAATGAGCCCGGAAGACGCCGCCGCTGCCTCCTGAGGCGCTTTCTCTGGGCGTGCAGCAAAAAAGCAGGGGCTGTTGAGGGAGAGAGAAAGCTCCTGCGCACAGACAGCACGGGCGTCTGCCTGCGAGCACCCCCAGCAGAGATGGGAATGGCGGCGATATCCCGACTGTTCATTCACCTGTTCACAACACCGGGAATCTCCTCCGAGAGCTTCTCCTTCTCTGGAGACATTCCAAACCCGCCTGGACACGTTCCTGTGCAACCTGCTCTGGGTGGGACCTGCTCTGGCCGGGGGTTGGACTGGGTGATCTCCAGAGGTCCCTTCCGACCCCATGTGATTCTGTGATTCCTGAAGCAGAGGAGTTACAACCAAGTCTCCACCGTCACGGGTGGATTATCCGGGCTGGCTCCTCCAGCTGCTTCTCTATAATTCTGCCCTCCAGCCAGTAAATCCCACTAACCCCGGTCTCTCCAGTGGGACCTGCATCCTGACGCCCCGGCATTCCTGGTACCCACAGAGCTGCGCGGGCTCCAGTGCTGCGTGAGCACCTTAATTCTGGGTTTGGGCGCAGGCAGGTCCTGGGTGGCGCTGGGTTTTGACGCCAGTAAGATTTGCCTCAAGCGGCTGCGCTGAGGAGCGTACGGCAGAGACACCTCAGTCTGGGACGGGCTCTTGGTTAGGACCTTAACTTTTTAATCTCTCCCCGCTTTCCCCCACCTCCCCACGTCCTCCCCGTATGTCAGGAAATCAGAACGTCTGACCATGACAATTAAAGAGGAAAAACATTCCCCAGAAAAGCGAGTGTCATTTCCAGCTTCGCTACCGTGGTCTTTCCCAAGTTCCTTTGAGACTTTATTAAGATGACAATTTGTGGAATCAACCGCAAAACCACGGCTGCTGGGAGATGATGGTTCTCCCATCCCAAATGAACCCTGGGCACAGGGCTCCGAAGCACCGTTTTGGAAGAGTTCTCAAAGGTAACGCAACAGCAACAGCGTAATTCCACGCAGTTACAGATTCAGGGCCATTTAATGTGAAGAATCTCACCAGCAGTGAGCCAGAGGACAGTTTCTTTGCAGTACACCAGGTTCTACACACACAATTCACAGTATGCTTGCTTTATACACACAGTATTTATCTAACGCTAAAAGGACAGGACGAAAGGAAACATCCCAGGCAGTTTATAACCAGGGACAGCCAAGAAAAAATCTTGGCTGCGGCTTTACCATGGCGTTTGCCATAACGTAAACCACATCTTTCTTGCCTTTGAGGATAAAGTTTCCGGCTACGAACAATTGTTCTGTCGGCTCCTGGAGCAGGGACAACAAATCCACAGGCAACCAAATAGGAATCACCAGATTTTCCAGCATTTTCTTCCCTCCACACAGGTTATTCCATTTGTGGGTACGTTTTGGTTTCAATACACCTGGAAATGAGCAGAGGTGGTGCCATCTTTCCAGCAACGCAGGGTTTCTACCGTGACAGAGCGACAAAGGGGACAGGTCTTCTCCCTGTCAAACCAGAGGCAGAGGCATTCTTCACAGAACACGTGCTGCGGAGACAAAAGGGCGTCAGCAGGATGAGGGCAGGAGGTCCTGGCCCGTCACTGAGCGTGACAGCCAGGGCAGCAAGTAAGGATTCAAGCCCAGGTGGGTTCAGTTCAGAGGGTTTTCTCTACCCTGTTTCCATCCTCAGTTCCCTGGGTTATTTTACAAACTTTTCCTTAGCTCAAACAACCCCCTTCTTCCCCCTCCTCCTCGCTGCACTCGCTGTTTCCTGCTCACATCACCCAGTCCCAGCCAGTAGCTTCCCAGCCCCAGTTTCCCCTCCTCTATAAATGTCAGTTTTCACCCGTTATCTTCTCCTCTCATTTCTACACTGAGCCACATCAGGATTGTCCCCACGGCCTGCCCCGGGTACAAAGAGCGCTCGGGGGGGGCCGTCCAGGACACAGACAGAAGAGCAGGAGCAGGGCAAGAAGGGAGGGTTAGAAGCCGTAAGAAGCTGAGACCCCCCCAACACACGTGGAGTCAGCAGAAATGTCATCAGACTCTGAGAAGCACACACAAAGACAGGTTCTCTGGGGCTTACAGCTTGATAACATCTGCACAGATGTTCACAGGAACAGTAAGAGACACTTTTGACGCAGAGGTGACCTACTTTAATTTGACAACCCTGTTATAAAGTATGGGAATGTTAAAGCTCTCCAGAAAAAGGCTCTTGAGCTTTATTTTGATATCACAAGAAAGCACACACCCCACCAGTTCCATTCCCAGAAATGGCTGAATCGTTCTGCCCAAGGTTTTCCCGCACACAGCCCCACACCGGCCAGAGCCAGCCTCCAGGACCCAAAATTACCACCCCGACAGGCAAACATGATGGAGTTACGAGCAACTGCAGAGGAAATCTCGGGGCAGCACCACCAGCCGTGCCACAGGGCAGTGCCTTCACTGCCCTCGGATACATTAACAGAATCCACAGCAGCACGGTGTGTTCGACAGGTTTTACTCGCCCCAGATCAGGGTCACGGCATCACTCAGAGCACACTGTTCTTAAGCTCTAGGTTTTGCCAGTGCGTACCACACGAGAAACAACACAATTCCCAGTGACTGGCAGCAGTGACCAACTTCTACGCACAGAACTACTTTTATTCCTGGCCAGGGGTACAGAGGCCAGACCCTGATTACATGGTGCTGCACCAGTCTTCATATGCCCTGTCGGGCTCACTCTGGATCTACGTCTCTCTGGTAGCACTTGCTCGTCATTCAGCTGCCCATTGACTACCCACTCTCCCCAAGGGGCAGATAAAAACGCCTTGAATTCCAGATCCAGGGTCTGGAGTGCCAACTGGCAGCCCCTGGACTACAAGGTTGCTCTTTTCCATCTTAGTAGCCATGATCACCAGTACAGGTTGGGGCTGACCTGCTGGAGAGCAGCTCTGAGGAAAAAGACCTGGGAGTCCCGGTGGACACCGGGATGACCATGAGTAAGCAATGGGCCCTTGTGGCCAAGAAGGCCAATGGCATCCTGGGGGACATCAGGAAGAGTGTGGCCAGCAGGTGGAGGGAGGTCATCCTGCCCCTCTGCTCTTCCATGGCNCAGGGAACGGCTGGACAGGGTACAGCAGAGGGCTACTAATGTGATGAGGGGCCTGGAGCATCTCTCTTAGGAGGAAAGGCTGAGGGACTTGGGTCTCCTTAGTCTGGAGAAGAGAAGGCTGAGGGGGGATCTGATCAAGGACTGTAAATACTTCAAGGGAGGGTGTCAGGAGGACGGGGCCAGTCTTTTCTCAGTGGTGCCCAGTGACAGGACAAGAGGGAACGGGCACAAACTCGAACATAGGAAGTTCCAGCTAAACATGAGGAGGAACTTCTTTGCTGTGAGGGTGGCAGAGCCCTGGAAGAGGCTGCCCAGGGAGGTGGTGGAGTCTCTGTCTCCAGAGACATTCAAACCCCTCCTGGACACGTTCCTGTGCAACCTGCTCTGGGTGGACCTGCCCTGGCAGGGGATTGGACTGTGTGGTCTCCAGAGGTCCGTTCCAACTCTGTATCATTCTGTGATTCTGTGATCAGCCCCTGCAGAGTGGCTCAGCTACCACGAAACCCTGACTATCCGGAAGAGGGCAATAAATATCCACTAGCACCTAGATCAAGACCCAGCAGATGATTTTAGGAGTACCTAGGCTAAGTGTGCCTCTCCCCAGCTGCAGAAGTCAACCAAACGAATGCCACCAGGGGAACACGACATGGGAAGCTCAGGGTCTTACCTGGCACATAAGGATCAGGGGTTCCCTGAATTCCGCTTGGCAAATGGCACAGATGTCACCTGCCTCACTGCACTGCTGGCTGGTGGCACGGACTCCATAGGTCTGTTAGGAAGAGGTGGGAAAACACCCCCATGTCAAAGGGTTTGAAGATAATCTGGTTTGTGGCTAAGCATACACTTAGACATGTTTTTTCACACCCAGATTCCCTGCGTGTCCTGGGAAGGACACCGGTGTTAATGTCACTGTGTATGGGGGAAGGAGCTTTGGGCACCAGCACACGGGGAGTCTGGAGCTCTCTGCTCTCTGTTTTGTTTTCCCCTCGAGCTGACTCCATCTTTTAGTGCCTCCTCTTGTGGAGCAATGATAATGAAATTTAATGAGCTCAACAGGGAGCTGAAAGGATTAATTCAGCATCATTTGCAGAGGTGTTTAGTTAGTGGGAGGTATTATTATTAGCAAGTTAGACAATAGCAGAAAGAATACCAGGAGCAGCACCCACAGGCTTCCCACTTTTCTTTTTAAATACATGGAAGGTAAATGTTGCTTCTCCTGTTGTAGTAAGAGGGAAAAAGGAAACATGCTGAGGAAAAATGACCAGCCCAAGCCCACAGAATAAGAAAGACAAGCTCTCACAAAGTTCTATGATGTGATGTTCCTTTCCTCTACAGTCTTTGATTTTACCATTTTAAAATCTAAGCCAGAGTATTTCACTGCAACAGATCTCAACACCAGTACTGCATAATGCCGTGCCTGGGATAACTTCTGTGTCCTGCAGGATCTCTTCACTGTCACTGCACAGCAGGCATTACATACCTCCATTTAAAGTCTTCCTCACACTCTGCACTACAAAGTCTTGTCAGCTTCTTGCAGTTTTGGTCTCAATGGATTAATCCACATTACACAGGGCTTTCAATCAGACCAAACAGGCCAGACCGGCACCACTCTCTTACCGTAGCTGGGGCAGAGCAGATATGAGAAATGGTTCCTAACATCCCTGAGAAGAGATACCAGCTTATCCAGCCACGACACTGGATTGTTTTGTTCTGTGAACTTGATACACTGAGCAATTTTCAACTCCATCATTTAATAGTAACAAGTAACCTATGAAACTGGTGCAATACGTCTGAGTGCTTACCTGTGGGGTGCAAAGGACCTTCAGTGCCTTCCGGACACTTCCCACACGACCACAGATGTCAAAAGACTGCAATAAAGACAATCCATTTCAGAAACTTTTCACAAAGAGTGTGTGTGCGTGCGCACGCACGTGTGCGTACAATCCAGAAACTCAGGAAACACGTGGTACAGTGTCTCCAAATGGATATTAGAAGGAACAAAAATCCTGAGTAACAATGGTGCCAAAAAATATTTTGTAATGATCACGAAGTACGTAATAAATGTGAATCGACAGTGCAGAAGGGTAGGCCAAAAAGCTCTGGTAACAACAGACTGCACATCAGGGGGACTTTACAGGACAGAAAGAGGAGCAGGCACTGGGGGGTTGCAGAAGGATAAATTTCCCACCCCCCCAAGGGAGGAAAGGACTAAAATTCCCACCCTGAGAAGTGAGTACCTGAAAAGCCCAGAAGTGAGGTTAGAAAACACTGGAGCCAGCTTGAGGAAGGGAGAAGGAAGGGCACTCTTTTCACATGGAAGAAGCAGAAAATGGCTTTCCTCAGCCTCTGGGGAAAAGAGGGATTTCCAGGGCAGGCAGAGCTTGGCCACACAGCTTGGCACTTCAAGGCCCAGATGATACTATGAGAGAAGGGGTGGGAATTGCCTGTCCGGCCGCAGAGAGTGACTTAGCGGAGTGCAGTGGTTAAATGCTACCATGAGAAGAACAGCCTGAGGAATGGGAAGGACTGAGGCTGAGTTGCTCCCCTCCACCTAGAGAGTGAGAAACTTAAAAAGCCAGGAAAGGAGTGAGTTTCCAGCACGTTGGTACTTTGCAGACTCCCAAAGAGCAGGGGCAACACCACATTCTCTTCTTCTCCCCTTCCTCCATTGCCCAGCAAACATGATGTAAGTCCATCTGGAGAGCAGTGCTCATTCTGGGCTCCCTGTTAAAGACTAAAAGCAGTTCAGAGGAGGGCAGAAAATGAGCCTGCAGAAAATGATTTCTGCAAAGAGACTAAAAGACATAAATATTTACAGTTTGGCTGAGCAGTAGGAAAGTGGAGGGAAAAGACGATAAACTACCTACAAATGTCAAGGGGCTGAGGAAGAGAGGAGACACTCAGCAGTCTGAAAGTAAAGACAAGGGACTACTAATAAAAGGGAAAACAATTTGAAAGCCCAATCTGGTATGCCAGCTTCATCTTCCCTATCTGCTGGCAGAACACAGGGAAAAAGACACTATGAACTAGACAAGATACGAAGAAATGAAGAACAGCCCTGCATTAGTTGGGAGAAGGGCCAGATGACATAACAGGACCTTTCCATTTCCAAGCTGAGTGAGAAGCAGGGAGGGCAGGGGAAGATGCGATGCAGAATGTGCAGAGCTGCAGTGAACTCGCAGGACAAAGGCACCAGAATGCCTGGAGTTGGCTTTTCTGTTTCTTTTTTTTTTTTTTGGTTAGCATGATTAAGTGGGCTCACTGCAGGGAATGCCAATGAGATCATCATGCAATAGATGTGGAATCAAATGAAGGCACCAATAATGCTTCCAGTCAGCACGCAAAGAGGCTCCCAGGGTCCTTCCAGTAATGCTTCCAGTCAGCAACTAACACTCGAGGCTGCCGACTACTACAGACTTTTTATCTTCTAATAAGGATAGGGACCAGCTCTTTCCCACAATCCAATTCACAGCTTTTTCTGGTTGCTTTGCTGATCGTGTGCCTTCAATGCCTTTGCTCTGGCTCTGATGGCTCCTCTTCTCCCTGTCCATTTCCCCCCTTCATTTTTTCTTTTTTCCTTTGGAGTTTCCTATACCCCCAAAAGATGCAGGTTTCAGTATTCTCTTCAACATCCATTTATCACCCCATGCACTAAAGCCTATGTCGTATCCTATTTCTAACAATAGGACTGCAACAACCGGGTTCACAGCCAGTGAGTGCTTCTGGTCAGGACAGGCGAAAAATAACACCTGGATGCCAAAATCAGAGATTCACAGTCCAGACAGAGACACCAAGAGAGCTCCCATCAGCTACACTACCTACAACCTTCTGCGCGTATCTGCGCTTTTGTCTCGGGAAAGGGGATACAGCCCTAGCGGAGCCCTGGATTTTTGCCAGGAGCACAGAAGGTCTGAGTGCCAAATTGGCTTCTGTGGTTTTTCTAATGTGGTTTGTGGCTTTGCTAATGTGGACTCCTTTGGGTATATTTTCAGTGTCTTAGGCAAGGAATTAGACCTGAAGCTCTTGTGATTGTAAATGGGATGTGCGCACCTAGTATTTCATGATCTGTATTGGAAGAGCGTGCTCCCACTTTTCTTTCCCTTCCAAGCAAATTCTCCAGCATGCAGAGGTCTAACCCTAAGCTGGACACCTCTGTGGTACTAAGGAGTTGCCACACAATGACCTGGGACACGTTCCTGCACCTATCACCCTTCAGCTGGCCTATCCATCCATTTACACCTCTGATGAACTAGATGAATCAAAGGAAGGAACACGCACGTTAAAGGCATACGCTGTTTCTAAGGCACTTTCACACAAGTGTGCCCACAGTCCTGGTCCTAAGTTATACTCAAGGCCAGTAAATAGCTGTTTGTCCCTCCTCATGGAGCTCCTAAATAATAGACGGACAGGACTTTTCAAAATGAGGTTGCTTTTCCAATCTAGATTATCACAACACCATTTTTAAAGACTTCATAGTAGATCAAGCTAGCCACAAAGAACTGCTTGCACCTATGTGTCAGCACCCTGAGTGCATTAATTGGCCTTCCTGGCCCCTATGAGCCTCACCTGGGGTCACCACCCCCAATCCCTGCCCATAGGCCCAGGAGCTCTATTTAAGCTCAGCCCTGGAGGTCCCTACTTCATGTTTGAGCTGTGCTGCGTGAGTTTCCAGCTCAGGCATAGCCATCCCTGTGCCTAGCTATAGATCCCATGGATTTGGACACCCCAGCACAAAGAATGACTTCCCACCCTGACCCTAAACCTCTCTCATCACTATGGCTATACCCTGTGGTTGTTGGACTGTGTCTGACCCTGGCTGCCATCACCAGACCTGATCCTGACTTGTGGATTGATATTCTGGCTTTATCTTAGACCTGCCTCACCACCTGAAGATCTTGGCTATTACCTCCAGGCCTGCCCTGCTCGAATGGTTTGGGTGCTGTGGAGCTGGGCCCTGGCTGGTGAGGCCATTGCCCTACCAGCCACGGTTTTGTGCTTGGCTCCCCTTTCTCCAAGGAGCAGATGGCCCCCCGTGCTTCTTCATGCTATGATGATTTCTCCAGATGTAAGAAAAAACATGTGAAACTGCAGATAAGCAGAAGGAAACGGGATACCTGAAAAATCACTTGAAACCTGTCCTTGTACATGTGATCTGTATAACTGGCCTCACGAGCCAGAAGGGCTGGATACTGTTGTCTAGAGGGGATCCAGACAATGAAATCTTTGGAAGGGACAAAAATCCTCTCCCCCAGCACAAAGAACAGAAAACACAGAGCTGAGAGAACGGATGGGTGTGCAGAGAGCTACGCTGGTCTCGTGTGTCTCTTATTCTGGCACTGTTTGCTCTGTTTCTGGCCTGATCACAGGCCTGCTGTGACCAAGTCACTTCACTTCCCATGAGCTCCTCTGCCTATTGTGCTGACAAAAACTGTAAATTCCTGGAGAGCAGAGGTTGCATTACCCCATTCCTATGCAACATATAGCTGCAACAGTAGCCATATGTCCTGCTCTATCCCTACACACTTGGGGCTCTTCTAAATAAGCCCCATCTATTCAATTTGCCTGGTTTACCTAGGCAGGACTTGGGTGATGCTCTCTCTCCCTGCTGCGTTCAGTACTGAGTGACAGAGTACCTACCCTGCCCTGAAAGTCAGAGGAAGGCTTAGAGAGAAACGTGTAACTGCCTGCATCCTTCCTCTCGGTGCTGCATTTAGAAGCCTGGAGAGCTAACCTCTCTTTCTGTACTGGTTCCACAAGACTGCACTCCCATTCTCCTCTAGCCTTTACAGAAAGGCATTAGAAAGCAGCAATGACTTCATCAGCCTGATGCAACACTACAAGAGCAGTCGCAGACCTTCCTTTAGCTCAGCAATGCCCACATACTGGTGAAGCAAAATGCTTTTAGCAACTCAAGCACATGGTGTCCCCAGCTGGTGCAGCTTTCCTTCCTGGGAAGTGATAGCAACAACCAAAAAGGTATATTTGTTCCCCTCTGCTGTGCTGCTTTCTCTGCTCTTGCTACAGCTCCCGTAGAGGTTATTAACGCTGTGATACTCACCTTGCACAGGCTGTACAGGATGATCAGGATCCCACCTAGGAAGTAGCTGCTGGATGGATCATCTCCCATGATGTATTTATACCACAGCTGGATGGGGACAAGGGAGCGGAACAGCTGGCTCAGCTCCTCAATAACCAGATAAAACTTTCCCTGTAAAACAAACAAACAAGTGATACATGATTACTATTAGGAAGGCAAAATAAGAGCACTTAACAGGTGCAGGGCTTATAGGACTTGTGTTCATTGCCCACCTATGTACTTTAATGGTGCAAAGACCAGTATTCATGAGATGCAACTTGCTGTGCAGCCATTCAACTCAGTGCCTAGAAAGGATAACTGTCACTTCATTGTTTCTTCATGTTCCTCTTGCTCTGTCATTTATCCAGCTATTCTACCCTTTTGAATCTTAAACTTCTAGAGCAGGTTATGGATACACACCTTATTGCTTATCTGTGCAATGCTACCGAATGCTAGCACCAGAGCTTAAAGCTTACAGAGATGAATATGATGTCAGTTGTAGATAACAAAGGAAAGGAATGAAAAGTAAGTCTCCTTGATCCTATACCCCCTTCTGAAGGTACAAGGATTTAAATGCAGTTTGACATCAGTCTTCCTGACAACTTTCTCGTCATCCCAAAGAATCAATCTAATTACCTATTTGCCATTATCCTTCCCCTTCCACTCAATGTTGGATCTTGTACATTACACAGACAAAAAGTCTGGCTCTGGGAAAAAAACAACCCTCAAGGCATTTTAAACTCAGAGATTCCAAACCTTCCCAAGGACCTGAAGGAAAAGAAGAGGGAAGGGGGGAAGCATGCTGGCTGAAACACTTCTCTCTCAAAAGAGACTCAAAGAATGGGCAACATCCTTTGTAAACCTTCACCAAAGCTGTCCTTGCCATTCTGATGTTTACTCCAATTAGAGAGCTTTCCTTCCTTGAAGGACACCTGTAAGGTAAGATAAACTCCCTCCTGGCTTATTACAACCATGATGTGCAACAACTGAAATGGATTTTTCTTACTATGTAATTTCTATTTTAAAGCACCTAAGACTGGGGCTGAGAAGCTGGCTAAATAAAGCTATCTAATTTAGCCTCCCTCTCCCCCCTGAGTCTTAATGAGGACCTGTTTATGTTCTGTCCCACACTATTTAAAAGGGACAGCTGGTGACAGGCCACTAGGTCAGAGCAAGTTGTGAGCCCAGCACTATGCTTAACCTGCAGTGACATTATCTGGACTGAAGGATTTGGTTTTGACATGTCAAAATTCTTTTATTTGATAAGATCGTGGAGAAGGGGGAAATTCCCCTGGAATTTCGCTGCGTTGTCCCAGTTAGCTTTGTCATCGGTGATGTCATCGCAGGTCAACCGTTAATTGGTGAGATTTGGAGTGGGGATTAAGTCCTCTGCAGTCCACGAGGCCAGCAGCAGCCCCTCCCCAGGGTCTCGGAGATGAGATCACTCGCAGGCCATCCTGCTGCAGCGAGCAAATCGAATCCTTCAGAGAGCTCTGGCATTCTCATGATCTCATTTCCCCCCCGGGACAAGGAGTGAGGTCACACCAGCGGTTGCTAACGGACCTGGGCTGCTTTCTTCCTCTTCCATCCCCTCCTCCTTGTTAATCCCAGGTGGCATCACATAGCAAAAATATAACAGCAACAATCTGGGGGCCTAAATGCAAGCAATTTATTAAATTAGCGCAGAGGTCTCTATCCAGCCTCGTGCTTCAATACAATCATCGTTTATTTCAGGAGCCCCTGTGACAGAGGGTCGCAGTCTGCTAATGACTATGCTGTCACCTCCTTCCCTTCTCACAGGCAGTTCTTTCTCTGCCTCCCCCTCCTCAGCCAGCTCTGATGAAAGCTACCAGCAAGCTAAAGGCAACAAACTGCTTTCTCTGACTCGTCCCTCCCACCAGGCTCACAGTCAGCTTCTTTTATTTTCGCCTTGCTTCCCCAGCAGGCTGGGCTGGTCACTGCTTTCTTTCTCATTGCATCAGATGGAACTTCGGGATTCAACATGTGAGGCATCAAAGCTGAAATTCTTCCACAACAGAAGTTTTTCAGGCACGAAAAACGCAAGAGCCCACAGGAAGACATAAGGAAAGATGGGTCACAGGAATCCCTAGAGGTCCAGCTACCCTGCAGAACTGGAAGTGGCAGAGCGTGGCTCTAAAATGATCACGCAGCAAGTGACAGATTTCAAATTTCTAACAAAAAAAGAAAATCATCACCCTTTACAGAGCTTTTATAATGCCTTTATCTAATGCAATCTGTGTCTTTTCAATGGCAACCGCAGGATATTGGGATTTCTTAGCAGCTAGATACTTGTGAACAGCCTCACAAGAGTGAAATTGAGTTTTAAATGGGTGCATCTCTCCATCCGGCCCATTAACACCACTCACTTGACCATTTAAGAGAGGCCTATTGTTAAGCTTAGAGTGATTACAGTGAGGAGGGAAGCATTACAAGGACAGCTGAGCATCATTTAGAAGAGAACTAGTGCTATGGTAAACACTTGCAGAAACATAAGGTTTGTCAAGCACCTCAGGGGAACACACCAGCCCTTTTTTTCAAACAAGGAAAAGTGCCTAGAAAATCAGAATTAATTCTACAAAGGGCTGCAGTGGGAGTGGGGTCTTCCTTCTAAGCCAGAAGCTTAGAAAACAAGGGGTTTTCCCTATAATTTCAGCAGCAAAATTTAGCCTTCTGATAGCAGTAACTCATTGCAGGTGGCACCTATAATTGGTAAGTGCACTCAATATACCTTTGTCTTCTGCTTTGCAGCTTTGTTACATCTTGGCTATCTAGGTTGAAGTTTTCCAAGCCAAATCCTTGTCTCTCTGTGTCTGAACACTTCAGCTAAAGCACTTCAGCTATTTCTCATCAAGATTAGGAAGAGCTGTGTGTTATATCAAGCACAAATACAATTGTTTCTCCTGTGCATCTGACTTGGAAGAGCATCTTGAAATTAAGGCAAGGCCCACCTCTGTTAGGTGACTTCTCCTGTTTCATAAAAATCCATGTAAATCTGGGAATCTTCTCTTGAATACACTCTATAGAGATTGAGCAGCTCTCTAAGATTAGCAAAAGCTATTTTTGAGCCAGCCTCAATAGATGACAGGACTGTCATCAGGACACAGCCCTCCAGACCAAATGTATCTCCTTTCTGGACTGCAGGGATTAGATTAAATTGGATATTACCTGAAATTACAGCTCCTGGTTAGGGTAGAGTCCAATACCAGGAAAGTTCCTGTTCTCATCAAGCCTTTGCAACAGGTTGGAGTTAACTCCTGACTAAAACGTAAGCAGCACATGCTGACCCTGCTTCCTCTGCAGGTTACTGCAGGAGCTGACAGTCTGCTGCTCCTGTTATCAAGCACTTCATTAGCACAAGTGGCAAAGGACTGTGCTGTGGATCTAATTATAGCAACTCTGCTGATGAGCCCTGTGATACCACATGGTGAAATTTTGATACCTTTTTTTTTTCCAGAATGCTTTGTTAAAACCTAAGTCAATGACTCGTGCATAACCCTCCATTTTCCTCTACCTCCTTCACCACATAGAAGGACCATTTTTATACTTAAAATCAAGCGCTTATTTTGAAAGAGCAGAATTCAGGATTTCCATACAATTGCAGTTTTCCTTCTGTACATGCAGCATTATACAGGCTCTAATTATGTGAACGCATACTATTTTTTCACAGAGAGTGAGTGATTTTTACTACCTTGTTATACCCTTACTACTTGATGGCCGATCTGCATCCTATCACTTCATGCTATTTGAGCTCTGCTCAGAGTAGCAAATTACGCAAATTTCTTCAGTCTTTTTATGACATCACCACTAGAGTAAGATATTAAAAAAAAAATAAAATTTCACATTGCTGGCTGACATAAGGAACAGCCATTCTCTGCATTTCCTAAATGAAAACTTGAGACATGGAAAGAATAAGGTTAAGGTAAGGTTTCTTTGGTGTCCAAGATGTCTGAGATTAGACTTTTATATAAAGCACTTAATTTTGTAGATCACGTTACCATTCAAAGCTAAACCACTGACTTCAGTTTGTAGTTGTACATGGCTTTTCTAGAATCACAGAGGAATTATTTGGCAAAGAAAAGGATGGAATTTAATTCTCTAGCATTCAACTTCAACTTGTAAAATGATGTTGTTCTTCCAATGGTCTCTCTGTTCTCTATGCACTTTCTAGTTTCTACAGCAGCTTCTTTCAGTAGCTCACCTTGCTTCATCCATGGGGCACAGCATACACTGGTGATGGACGGGAGAAGTCTTACAGAAAAATAACATGGAATCACATAATTAAAAAATTAATTGCAATGTATACACACCAAAGGGGGCAAAATACAACTACAGATGCAATGCTAATTCCCACACAGCCTAACCCAGCATCAGTTTTGTAGTCTCTTTGGACATAAGGCTTTGTGGAAGTGTGCATGTGTGCCTCCACAGAAGGAAACAGAAAGGCACGCTAAGGTTTTACACAGCGGAATTAAAATGGGATGTCAGAGAAGTGAGAGAAGTTGCAATGAGGCAACTGTAAGTTGTGATTAGCACTCAAGGGAAGTTCCAAGTCTCACTTGTTCTGTTGCCAACAGCATTAGGACATATTCTGAAACAGGAAGATGCTAGAAAAAACTTTTGAGACCTGCTGGCAATTTGGATCAGAGGAGAGCAGGCTCTGCTGAGATTTCAGGTCGTATTGCCAATATAAGAAAGTACTGGGTAGGAGCAGTAAACAGGATTGTGGCATGGAGGATGCTGGTGAAAATCCATGCAAAACTAATGAGGACTAATTCCAAGGTGAGACTAGAGGGGAAAATGAGATATTTTTTTTTTTAGTCCCATCCTGGATATCTTCAACCAAGAAGTTAACTTGGAAGACACCTAAAAGCAACGATACCTTTAAAAAAATTAATAATATTGACTTTCAAAGTTTGTTGGGGGAAGGACTGAAAAAAGGCCTCAGTTCCTCAACCTTATGCTTTAGTTTGTCTTTTTCTTTCGTAAGTAATAAATCCCACACTTATGATTCTGGGACACCACATCTGTCCCAGGCTGCAATAGGGATAAGTCTTTACAGAACCATCATGTAGCTCCTGTGGTTCTAGAGGATCAAAGCTCAGATTGTCGTCCAAGAAGAGTGAATCTGAGTGAGATCCCCAAATAGCATCTAAGGCCATCAAGGAGAAGGTTAGGAGAGGACAGGCTACCACCTATCTGGAAACACCACTTCAGCCACACCATTAAAGACTAGGATTAACTTACGTATCACACAGACAAGGAACAGGAAGATCTTTACCCAGTTATTTTTTTCTAATGTATCATCTATATGCTTGCTCCCAGTGCTTGTTTTAATGCTTCCATATTTTTTGATCAGCATCTAGAGGACTCAAATGCTCCAAAAGGCCTTGTTTTTCTCAGGATGAAAGAAAATGTGTACAAACTTCATGTTAAATGATTGATAAATATCTGGTCCCATGATGAAAAAGCGGCTGCAGGGACATTAGAAAGCCGCTGCCATCGCCAGCACAATTAACACAACTTCTCTCTGGCACCTTCTCTCCTAATGTGAGCCTTCTGGAAGAGGCTGTGGCCTAGAGCAAGTGCTTTGGCAGCAGCAAACTGCTCTAGCTTGCTCTCTTTTCCCTGATGCAGAAGGATGGACTTCGTTCTGTGCCATGGGTTGTTCTGCACAAATGCCTACTGCAAGAAGAGCTTGTTGCTCGAGGAGCATAAACCTTCTGCACGTATAAGTCATTTATGCAACTGCTCATGGAATGGAGGAAGGGTCAGCCTGCCCAGTGAGGAAGGCTGGACACCAGGATTTTGGATTTGGACTATGGTATCCCACAGGGCTGAGCTCTGACACGACATGGAGGCAGGCTGCAGAACAATTCTAGTCATTAAAAGGTAAGTGCTTGCTTTCCTTACAGTAACTGTCTAATTATGGAAGGCTGTGCACCAAAACAGTGGTGACATGATAACCAAAGCAACTGTGTTTGTGCTCCATTGAAACATGGAAGAGCACTGGGGCTACTCAAAATCAAGCCTTACTAGCTTCAGACTCAGAATACACAGCTACCACAGATTAGATAGTTTGAGGAAGTTTGCTTCAGCTGAACAGCTGATCAGTTTGATCAGCTGATCCAAATCATACTACTTCATGGAAAAGACATCCTGATGTTTCTTTCAGGTCCAAGGTGCAGCTTCAGAAGGAATATGGAAAGCTTAATGTGCCTGTTTACATGGCAGAGCTGAACCATCTATGCTAGGAAACACAGTGTGTGCCTGAAACAGGCATCTCGCCCAAAGTCCTAGAGCAAAACTGTAAAGAATGGCTGCTACGTACAGGCCAAGTTTTCTCCAACTGGATTTGAGGAGATGGTACTTTTAAATAAGAAAAAATCCACCAAGCAAATATTTTGAAAGATGCAGTGAGGAGTCCACAGTACGAGTGTGAACTAGTATTTGTACACTTGCCCCTGGCACCATTTGAACAGCATAAAGAAAAAACTTCTCATGAGTAATGCCAGTCTTGCCACAAAAAAAACCAAAGCTCATTTGCAATGTCTACAT
Organism: Arenaria interpres; assembly: GCA_013399435.1. Classification (NCBI taxonomy): domain Eukaryota; kingdom Metazoa; phylum Chordata; class Aves; order Charadriiformes; family Scolopacidae; genus Arenaria; species Arenaria interpres. The sequence goes on from VXAK01000251.1 coordinate 29,655, forward strand.
CCAGCTTTCAAACAAAACTGACAAGTATTTATTCAATGGTAATTTCATGCGGTGTTTTCAACAAACAAATGTTAGTGCTTTCCTTTTGAATTTTCAATCTTCTGGAAATGCACCCCCTTGTAACTTGGCTGTACATCTGTACTGACTGTGCAAAGGAAACTCTTTCTTAGGGCCTTTCATATATACCAGCCAGAAAGACTGTTGGAAAAAAGTGTGTCCTTGGTACCTTTCTCCCCTGTAAAGACAGGGGATATATTGGTATCCCAGGTTATTTTGGTTTGGGTCTCTTTCTCCCTCCTCCCCCACCATGCTTCACTCCATTCTCCAGGATATCAGCTTAGATTGCTGACAACAGCATGAGGAGGGGATGGGAGACTTGCAGGCACCTGGGATTTCCTAAAGGAAATCTTTGGCAACTGTGTCTTTTTATTATTTATTTCCTTATTTTTAATTCCACCCCCCTCAAGCTGTCATTCCTTAGCAGTGAAAATGAAAAGCTGCCATTTATGTGTGTACAACAATGGAGGCCTCTGCAGGCCACATGGCTCCTGCAGTTTAATTTACTTTAATTCATTTTATATTGAACCAAATGATCTTATTTGCCTTTTTTAATGGAGAGCCTTCAGCATGGAGGGTGGGAGCCAAGCCCCCCTTCCAAAGGAATGATGAGCCCAGCTGCTATTAAAACTTGTGCTCGGCTTGATGTGCCGATCGCAGCTCATGGGGAGGAGGAGACATCTTTAGCCACAGGTATGTTCCTTCTCCCGCAAACTCCCGCTGACTGCAGAGGTGTAAGACTGGAGTCTGATGTTGGGGTTACCTTCCATTTTCTGCTTTTCTCCCCTATTCACAAGCTCTTCTTTCCCTACCTTCTGCCCTGATTGTAGGCTCTCAGCCTATCTTAACACTTCTGTTTCTCAGGCTGTTTTGGAACCTGGGAAAGTCTGGGATTATTTTGTAAAATTTTCAATCTTCCCACACTCCTTGGAGGCACTGCTTGTAGAGGTAGTCCATTTCTGAGATAGTCAAGCTTGAAGAACTCTGGCTAGTTGTATCCTGATGATATAGCAGTCTTCATGCTTCACACTTCACATGCTCATGATCATCTTTACTGCTCTCTGTATCCTGATTGCAAAAACAAACCTAGTTTTAGTTTGCTTTTTCTCAGTTAAAGCATAAATCCAAGCTGGTTCTTGATGTCATCTTAAACCAAATGTTGCTCTTCCTGTGATGGGTCCATACTAGGAATACATAACTCAAGTACTTCAGACTGGGACAGCTGAGTCTTCCAGAGTCTGGAAGACTCAGTTTAGTCTCTAGTCCAAATTTTTAATGTATTCACTGATGAAATGAAAAGATGCATCTAAATGAAATAAGCAGAGTTTAGTACTACTCCCTGTTTTCATTAATGATCCTCCTGGAACAGCGTAGTCTTATTAAATGCACAGTTGACACTAAACTGTGAAAGACTGTAAGCACACTGGAAAAGATTATTATCCAAACTCATCCTGACAGACTGGAAAAATGGTCTGGAAAACAGGGGGGACTGAAGACAGTCCAGAAGAGAATAATCAGATTTGGAAGGAATGATTTCTGAGAAAAGACTCAAAAACGTGGTGTTGCTTAGTCTACAGAGGAGACTGAGGGGAGATATGAAGACTTTGATGTGTAAAAGAAAAACCCAATCACAATGGATGTGGAGAGGTAAGAGACTTAAAAGAAGGAGATGCCTCGTACTAGAAAGGCTATGCAAGCATCAGTGAAACCACAGAGTATTCAGAGAAGACTAGAATCTCAAGGAGCAGCATGAAAAGCCAGACTAGCTTTGGAAGTGCCTTTGAACTTCCAAAATGAGGAAAATCTGAAGAGCCTGCTTGGAGGTTGAATGCAGACTGATCAAAGTCCCAGATATGCCATCCATGGGCAAGTTTTATCATCTATTACTGACTGCCAGCAAGAAGGTACTGCAAGGAAGCTCAAGATTAAATACCTCTATCCCATTCACAGCTGTGCTGAACTCTATCCCTGCCAGTGGAGCAATCTCCACTTCAGGCCTTGTATTATGGGGAGCTAGAAGCTGCTCTCCTGACTAGTTATATCAGCAGAAATAATTCTCATTATAATTCTCTTGAATAAATCTTCTAGCTCTACTCTGTGAGTTTAGTTTGTATTTCTCCAGCAGTTTGCTACCTGCTACCATGCAGAAGTTCATGATCTACAAGCTCAGCTTCAAGCAGAAACGCTACTACAAGCATCTTTGCTTCTGGCAAGTATTGAGATAGCAAATAATTCAGTAATAATCTGGTCAAAGTTAATGTGCCTATCGGAAAAAGCTTACATTTAAAAAAAAAAATCTGAAAAATAAGGTGTGTAGCACTGAGCTGGTCTGTAGAAGTCATGAGGCTCAGGGAGACAGCTCAGCTATGTGGTTACCAATTACAATTTCTATGGCATCCTGGGGTTCTCTTGGAGCTCTCCCATCCCAGTTTGATCTTGCTTAATCTGTTACACCAGATCTCATCCTTGGTTGGCTTAATGGATGCAGTGTAGAGAAGGGGGATAAAAATAAATCCAGATCCGTAGCAGTAGGTAACAGCAGTCTCAGATGTCAAGGGACAGTGAGACCATCAACAACATCCTAAGACAAAAAGGGACTTAAAAAAAAAAAAGTGAGAAATATTGCTATCCAGAAAAAGGTATTAAAAATGAAGCATCTGTGCTCTGAGTCATTATAGGCCCTTGACAGATGTGATCTTACCAGCCTCCCACTGTAGCTGCAAATAAAGACCCCTTCTCTTTCTTCTCTCCCGACAAGGATTAATGAGTACTTGGGATAGCTCTCAGACAAGCAAGCAAAGGCTGTGAACCTTTTCCAACACTGCAATTTATCTTGGGAAGACTATTCACATCACTTTTCCCTCCCTCCCCAGGCTGGATTATGCTCTGACCTAGCACATTAATCTCCCAAAATAAAATAATAATAATAGAAGGAGGAAAAAAAAAAAAAAAGAGCTGGACAATTGCCAGAAATAAATTAATAACCATCTCAAATAGCCCTGCTGTGCAGGAACAAACTGCTCAACTCCCCTGCCACCCATGTCATTTGTAAGCAAAACTATTCCCAGTTTAGATATCCCCTTAAGTGCCCTGCCTGAGACTTTCAGCGATGAATGATAATATCTTGCATCTATATAGTGCCTTTCATCCCTTTAGCTGCCAGGAAGTTTCTTTACCAAATGCAAATAACACACATTGCTACATTTGCTGCTGAAATGTAGACGCTACCAAGCGGAGGAAGGGGCGGCGTGACAGATCTGTAAGAGTGAAAAACCATGAAAAAGTATATAAAGAGAAAGAACGCAGTGAGAAAGTTTCAATAGTTAGACCTACCCTACATAGGATTTTCTAAACATTTAAGTACGTTAACCATTTTGTTGCATTATTTCTTCACCTATGGTTAGAACTGGTGCTGCCTTTTGTGGCATCAGTAGCTTCAATTTAATGCTCTTTCTTCTTTGATCCAAGTGGAAAGCCAAAGAGACAAGTACTTGCATTTTCTTTCCACTAAATTAAGAGATTTGTGCTTAAGAAATATCTGTTTACAGAGATTACTCAGAAAACAAGACTTAGAACAAAGTGAACCAGAAAAGCAGTTGTCTCACCTCTAGTATCTGCTCCTTCTCAAGCAATGCTTACCTCTCTCTGGAGTTTAATTACTTGCTGGCATTACCAAGCCCTTGCTGAGGTCTGTGATGGCTCAAAAACCAAAGCTCACCACCGAGGTGACTTTCTGCCAAATTTTTACTAGAGATTTTTTTTTCTTCCAGCCATATTACATGCTGCAGACATGTCGTAATCTGTAGTCTGTGATCTGTATATCAAGAAGAGATAAGACTCTTACCTTTGACTTGACAGCTAGGATGATCTTAGGCAGGGCAACAATCAGGCATTTCAATGCGATGGTGAGGTACTTCAGTACAAAGTCTGCGATCCCCACGATCCACATCAGGTCGAAGAAGTCCAGCCTCTCAAGGTTGGGTTTCAGAAAGATGAGGCTGAAAAGCATGACAAGAAGGCTCAAATACCAATGAGGAGAACCTCAGTTAAGCTTCTTGATACCAGCTCTATGCACTGCTGGCCAGAGAAAGCCTAGAAACTGCACTGAACCTCAGTGAAGTTCTCAAGGGCAATAGGAATAAGACATGCAAAGTAGTCCCATGGTTCCTCTGGGCCTCTTGACTTTGTCTGTTCTTGCCCATTTCTCCTGAGGTCAGCAGGTTTGCCCGCTACCAGAAAGCAGGACCCAAACAGCAGTCTTTAAAGCCATTTGTGCATGTGAAACAAACTGGTGACAAAGGAAGCGGTGTATTAAATGTGGCAGAGAGGGCAGAACTTCAGATGCCTTGTGCTCTGCCACTGTCTGAAGCAAACCAAGAGCTGGGCTATGTTAAGTAGCATCTCCTACCTGAACCAAAGACCCAAAAATGTAGTGTCCTTTATATAATGTTCTTGAATGGGCTGAACGTTTGCCCTTTAAAGAAGGGGAGTCCAAGACAGCAGAACTTCATGTAGCAGCGGGCAGGAGCTACTGACCTGAGCAGCAATGAGGACTGCACCCTACTCAGACTGAAAAAATAGGATTCCTCTTCAGGATATTTACCTAATAAAGCCTCGTGGTAGAAAGCAAAAATTTAACAAACAAAAAAAAAAAAGCAAAAGTAAAATAACCAACCCAGAATAAAAAGCCTGAACGTGAATTCAAAATACTCACAACACTGGCACAGCACAACAGGTAAAATTATACCCTAAAAACAGAAACAGAATCAGAGACTTTACTACTATTCATGCACTAGAAACAAGCAAAAAGTAAATAAATCAGGAAATGAAAAATAAGCCAGAAAGAAACAAAACTGAAGCCGCTACTTCTGATTTTGCATGTCTGCCTCACAAGTAGTCACAGGTCCCCACACAGCAAGCAATAGATACCAAGCATGACCACAGCAGGCACCACTGCAACGCTGGCAGGAATAGGGCTTTTCAGGGAAGCTGATGCCCAGTCTGTTCACTGTTAATAAACCACACCCCGAAGAGTGTATAAAATGGCCCCAATTTGCTGAAACCCTTTTATTTTAGATGATCTATCCTTTATTTTAAACCAGTCTCATTCATGCTTTTAACCTTAACCACCTTCTTAGGGACACACTGTTTCCCTGGGGTGCAAATAAATTTATTCTAATTGCTTTCACACCTTTATGTCATACCTGTTTCTTCTCTTCCATTCCCTCCCACAATACCTATACAGAGTATCTCATGGTTTGCCATCTCTCATTCGGACCCACACATACAGCCTCCTCATCTCTCCCTCTTTCTAGAAGCATTTACATACACAGCTTTCCGATGATCCAAATACATTAAGGGCAATAAATGACAAAAAACATACCCAAGAGCCATCTAGCCATAACCCAACTGATGCATGTTACAAACATTGTATTGTCAGTCTGAAGTTTTAAGTCCCCTTCAGTGGGACAAATAACATTTTCATTAGGAAGATAATTCATACACTTTTAGCTGCTTTCTCAAGTAACCACGTTTGATATTGCTCCATTTCTTCCTATTTATTCTACTAATATCCCCTTGCTTAAGTTCTGTATCTTTGCTTCCTATGGCTCTTTTAATCCCTGCTTTATAATAAGCAGGGATAGTACTGAATCAAATCCATGGGCACTAACTCTCCTGTATTTGAGAACCGCTTTAGTCAGCATTTGAAAGCAGAGGCTATCTTAATTACCTCAGATCCAAACGCCTCCAAGCCCTGAAGTAAAACACTACTATTCTACTTCCAGTTTATCTCCTGTAATAGGCTGAAACTTGATAGACTGAAGAGAAAAGAAAACATCACAGAAAGAGGAAAATCAGGTGGGTCAAACTCTTATCTGCTTCCAACACCTGCTCTTTATGTTCAGCCACACTGGTCAAAATGGAAATTCAGTAAGTCCCACTATAGAAAAGTATCCACCCTGCTCCAATGCATAAGAAAATTGCAAGTGTAGGTGTTTCAAGCAGCAACACTGTAGTGTATAATCACACCCGGCCCATTTAGACCCTGGTTATGTCATTTATTGATAGGAGCATAGTCCACTGGTAGAAGCAATGCACACATTCTCTTCCTCCCTTGAAAGGAATTACAAAGGTGTGACAAAGACGGCAGATACCTTAAGTACACACACTTCCTCCCACAGCGTGGGGAAAAGTGGGCTTCCCTCTCCTCCTCCCTGGCCATTATCACCTGCTGCCATCATGCACAATGTAAATTTTGCCCACCTGTTGTAGAGCTGCTGAGAGCTGAATGTGTAAAGCAAATACAAGGTATTCCCGGTGAGAAAGGCCAGGATCCAGAAGACAACCAACACTGATCTCTTCTCCTGAGCAAGAACAAGAAGCAAAGATAAATTCCGAGTCTCAAGGGTTGCACTGAGCCTTCAACTGCTGAAAAAATGCAAGACTAACTCAGGGGACACAAATATGCAACTAAGTGATGGGTAATTAGTTTATTTACATTGGACCAAGACTCAGAAATAGGCTGCTAGGTAAAGACATATATAAACAAAAGCAGAAATGGCTCTCACTCACCTCACCTTCATAAATAAAGGAACTTCAGAGAAATTACTCAAAATACACGGCTGAAAATGACAGCCTTACTTGCTGAACACAATTTTCAAAGTTGGGATCTTTCTTGGGATATCTAAATTCTCCTGATATTTAAAATGCAGTTTGAAAAGCAGATTAAAAAACCAAACAGTTCCATATATTGTACTGTAATTCTGAGTTGCCACCTCTCTGGAATGATCCTTCTTGAAAGAGTTGTTTCACAAATAGATCCAAAGTCACTTACAAGAAGGCTTAGCTAAATGAAATATAACACAACCCATCACTGCATGCAGCAGATATTAATGTTATCTGAATGCATGGAGATTCTAGAACATAATTTTGATCGAAGAACTAATTAAAGGTCAAAAGAAGTGCAAATTTTGCATTTCAAAAGACAAGGAACTTTATAGACAGAAGCTGGATGACAGAAAAGCTTGTCCTGGGTCTTGACTCAGTGTAATTTTGGAAAGTAAATTTTACTCCTGGGTGGGAAAAAAAAAAACCCAGCATTTTTCTTGTGAACTGATTTATTAAGAAAACAGCTCTTCACCAGCCAGGGATGTTAGGTTGAGATTTAAAGCAGGCAGATTAAGGGGCACACTGCTGGAAAGACAGAGGTGCAAAGTGCAAGGCAACAGCAATCTATTACATGATTGTGCAATTTATCTGTTCATTCAGCGTTGTATCCCATTTATTCCACTGCTGCTGGTAGATATAAGTGTACACTTATGCCACCCATGTCATTTTTACAAAAAAAAGCAATTCTAGTCTTGTGCTTTTAGTGCTGTTATTCTGCTGACACTAAAGATCAGAAGGCCTGAAAAGATCTGCTGGTTTCTTTATATTACTCACCATTATAAAGATAATAACAAGCAATACATCTACAGAATCCTTCAGCTGAACATCTCAAAACATAATCTAAATGCTAATAAATTAAATCTCATCAGAGAGAAGTGCTTGAAGATGCACTGCCAGTCAGTGGTAGAACCAGAGGCAGATAACAATCTCCCTGACTTTTCCCCTCTTTGTTTTACAATGCCACACTTTCACAAAAGAGCAGGATGGAAACTGTGGCAGAGCATCAATGGGGAGAAGCAGGAAGGGGAAGGGAGGATGGACAACAGCACAGTACTCTTATTCTGACAGATATAATGGCATCCATCCCTACATTGCAAAAGAAGGTACAGCATAGACATTGCTTTGCACACAAAGAGCAGTGCCGCTCGGGAACGTAAGAGAGCAAGATGTTGTACTCACCTTCAGAGCAACCTGTTCTCGGAGCGTTGAGTTGGCGTATGCGAATGTGCTGGCCATACCAATGCACACAGCAATCCCTGCAGGGAAAGACACTGTCAAGTACATACGGCTGGGCAGGAGGATCTGCAGTCCTAAGCCGTTTGATATCAGCATCTCAAGCTCAGAAAAGAAATTTACTAGCTGGTATTCTGGATGCGCTGGCAATTAAAATATATAGGCAACTAAAACAGGGCAGCCCGGACTCATATAATATAAGTTCAAATTCAAGTTAAATGAAAATGAAGCTACTGCAGTGAGTGCTTGCCACCCAGCTCAATACAAACACTGTCCTAATGTCAGGTTCTGTGCTGAAGCAGAGCAGAAGTGCTGCAAGTTGTGGCTGCATCGTGCCAACGGAACTCAGCTACATGACACTGCTACAATAGCAGCTCAGCAGCTCGTGGATGACAGGGCTCACTATCAAAATCACACGGGATACCAGGTCCAAAGAGCAAGATGGTGCAGACATGAATCAATACCCGTTTTGGGGAATACTGGCAGAGCTGTAAGTGGACTAAACTCAAGCGTTATTAGCTTCTCTGAGATAATAACCTCAGCATACTACTCCCAGAATGAGTGAGGATCCTCAGACATGCCACACGTACAATTTTGTAGTAAGAGAAGGATTAGATGAACAAATTTTACATGACCACCAAGGTGCTGAAAAACTCAGGTACCAATAAAGAAACCTGGATAGACGTATTTTTAAGGCACTCTGAAGACCAGGACTGCAATGTGCAACTGCTGATGCTCTTTGGCTTGATTTCACAACTACTATTCTTCTAGCTCTACAAGTGTCTCATCCCTCTGAGCCCTTCTGTGCTACACAGAGGCCTTTGCTAATCGCTAATGTGAGCTCTCCCCACCTCTCCTAGAGAGAGGTCTGAGGAAGAAGCCTTGGTAACACCCCCAGTCCCTACAGAAATGTCAAGGAGAGATTAGGGAAAAGTACAGAACTGATCTGCCACAGGTCAGGACAGGAAACAGATGGGACTGACACAGGTAAAAACAGCTTGGTCTGAAAGTAGGATGAATTTATCAAATGCATTATCCCATGCATTTGACTATGCCCCATTCATGCTAGACTACCTCTAGACACTGTCATGGGGATAAATGTATCAGACACCACAGCATGATAAAGCTTCCTAACCACCCTCTTACACACTTAAAATCTAGAAAGGATAGATGCTTACCAAGCTTATGCTGGAAACAAACTTTAGCCAGGAGGATCAAGATGAAGGGAAGTCCCTTCTGCAGCCAACCGATCACAGCTTTTAACTCTGAAAGAGCTGGGGCTGGAGTTCCAGCTTGTTCGTCACTGCCTTCCTCAGCATGCCCATGGCGGTCCCCTCCTGCCATGTGCAGCAGAGATGAACCCCGGTGGTGGCCGTGGTGGAAATGATGGGACGACTGCCGGTGGTGAAACGGGGCTCCTTCTGTACGACCAGTCCCTTCGTCCCTCGGGGCTGGCATCTGAATGAAAACTTCCCCACCTCCTGCTGAAGAGCCCAGAACCAAGCCTGACTGGAACGGGGTGGCTGTGATGGTGCCCGAGGGGATACCTGCCAGGCCTGAGAACAGTTGCTGTGGGGAAGAAGCTTCAGCCTTCAGACTTTCAAAAACCCCACTTTCATCCACGCTGGTTTCCGAACTGACTGTTTGGCTCCGGTTTCTGCAGTGGATGGAGATTTGAGAAATGTGATTAAACAAAAATGAGCGCCACAGAACCTCTCAGTCCTTTAGCCCAATCCTGACTGTAGTTATTTAAGAGTTCCTCACGCACTATCAGAATACACAGGTCTCCGGTTGACAGATGCTTTTCCCTCTATTTGCTGTTGGAAAGTCACAGGTGCAGAGCTAGAGGCCAGTAACCAGACTCCTAAGATAAGATCAGAGTACTTTTAAAGAAGTGATCACAATGCACCAGCTCCTTCATCTAAGGAGCAGACTTCCCAAACACCCCCTTAATTTTGGAGGAACCAAAGAAGTAATACATCTGATACCAAATTCAACACCTTCTATAATTATTTTAATATTTAAAGAAAAACATATAAAACCCCATGTAACTTTATACAGCACAACCAAGACAGATCACATTATATACAATGAAATTAATCAAGCTAACTCAAAGAAATGACCTACCCCTAAATTCTTCTGGCTTTATTTTGGGATGATCGCTACTTGCCTCGTGATCAATAATGCAAACAAGAGACAAAGTCAACTGGGGAACAGAAGTGTTGGGAGCTGCTTGAGTGTTCCTGACAACAACAAATATTTAAAGTGAAGCATGTGCTCATGGGTCAAGAGAAATTGTTTATTTTGATATTCTCGGCAAATCGGACATGGATGTACCCAAACTACTGGGCACTGGATAGAATTAGATCTGGCGCTGATACTTTCTGAGCTTGTTGGATTATAGCCAGATTCCAAAAAGAAAGTCTTAAATATCTTCATCCTAATTTAAAAAAAAAAGAAAAGGCTTTCTTCAACTGAACTTGATAATGTGGTACTGAAATGAATACATGGGAAGTTTAGATGACAGGGGACAATACAGGTAATAAGTAGAACAATCATTAGGCAGTAAATGCCTGGCAGAGATCAAATACCTTTCTAACTTGCAAAAGGAGAGTAAATTAACCTCAGCAAGAGGCAAAGCCCACAAATAGGGCATGTTGCAGAACTTCAGTCTCTCTTGATTTTAATCCTTGGAGATCTCTAACTTTAGAAATAGCAGTCACAAGCTGAGACAGCACACGCAGGCACTACAGGGCCCTTAACCCTCTCTCTCCCATGGGTTCAAAAGCCTCCCTGGGCACCTTACAGGGCACAGAGCACTGCCTTTCATCTCACTTGGGAGATAGATTCAAACCCCTCTGGGCATACCTTCCCACTAAGTAAACTCCTAACAAGGCTTTTTATAGCTACACCCCATTCCCAGAGTCTCTCCACAGGCTCCAGCAAGGAATCAAGTCAACAAGATATTGCACACCTCTTTCTGATTCAAAATACTCATCAACCAGATCTTCGATTTTACACCCAACATTACAATTCAGGGATGTATACACAAGACGGGGACATAATGTGACAGTACTTACGTCTGGGAACATAACAAACAAATTGGGTGGAACCCAGTGTGACAGATAAAGACACGAGTATTGTTTGGAACAATACTAGCAGAACACATGACTATGCTTTCAGCAGGAAGGAATTAATTTGGGACATATTTAAAAACAAATAAACGAGGATGAAATTCCAAGTCTGCTGAAGTGAACAGAAGTGAAGACAGTGGCAAGAGCATTTCACTCTAAGCTAGAAAACCTTCAGCCTATGTTACTGACAAGAAGTATTTACACTGTTAAAAACAAGAAGCATTTATGAAAACCAATTGACATTACTCCGTTTATCCCTTGCACTCAATAATAGACACCTATTCTGAATATATTTTAACCATTCAAACAGATCCTAAAGTGCCTCACAGGTTTGTACAGAGTCAGAGAGCTCTACGCTGCAGATCAGAGGGCCCATACATCTTCTGCGCCTCTCAAGCCTCAGGCTTGCCTGCTGATACCAAACCCACAGAGTGCACTGAGGCTTGGGCAGCATCATGCAGAAAAAGTTAAAGATGGCTTTCTTTTCCCCTGAAATTAAGAATAGTACCATGCTAGAAGTGGTCATGACACCAAGCTGAACCTCTACCTGCAAAACCACTAAGAAATCCTTAGTGACTGCTTGAGATCACACTCTTTCACTTACAATCTCAGCTCGGCCAGAGACATAAAATTCGTTAGTTCCATCTTTGTCTTAGAGTAATTAGATTAGTTTCTTCTTTAGAGAAAAAAAAAAAAAAAAAAAAAAAAGAAAGCTCTAAAACTACAAAAACACAAAGGAANAATGCTACAAAAGCACAAGGGAACATTTAGTACCCGAACAACAACAGTGGCAAGCCTCCCTTGCTGATGTTGTAATTACTGACACGAATTAGAGGTATTCTACTTCTAAATATCCACATACATGAAGCCAGATACAGATTCTGGGATGATGTAAAGGACCACCCAAAATCTTTATAAAATACTAAGTCATAGTAGTCAGGAGCTTCAGGCCAGCAGACTTTTTAAACACCTTCGTAACAGAAGTATAAACGGCCTCTGTTCATACAGATCGATGTTTTCAGATTGCTAATGCTCAGGATCCCCTCAGGACCGTGCCACGATTCACTCTTCTGGAGCTCCATAACGCTCTGCCTATGCTGAGCCAAGTGTCCCATACTGGATGATGAAACCTGGAACGCTGTAGCTGGTAGCAGTCAATAACAGACAAGAAGGAGGAAAATAAATGTGTCTTTCAGCTCTCTAAACTCAAGCAGAACATCTAGCCACACTACATGCACAGGAATCACAGAATCACAGA
>VXAK01000258.1:0-19711 GCA_013399435.1 Arenaria interpres
CTCCTTCCTTGTCTATCCCTTCTTAAGGGTTTGTAGCCATTGATTGCAGCACTCCAATTGTGTGAGTCGTCCCAGCATGTTTCTGTGATGGCAACTATATCATAGTTTTCCTGCAGTGCAATGGCCTCCAGCTCCTCCTGTTTGTTGCCCATACTGTGTGCATTTGTGTAGATGCACTTGAGCTGGGCTCCCAATTTCATCCCCATCCTTGTCCCTTTTGCCCCAGGTTCATTACCATTGGGTCTGGTTTTATTCCCTTCCCCCTTCACATCTAGTTTAAAGCCCTGTGCAAGAGTTTTGCTGAATTGTTTCTCTTAACTTGTTTAGTTGCTGCATGGGGACAGTTTCGTGATGTGAAGGTGCCCGAGTGCTCCAGGCAGGGTGGGAGAACAGGAAGGCACAGAGGAGGCAGAGACGGGTAAACGGCCTTTCGCGTTTCCGCTGGGACTTACAGTACAACTTTGATGGCCGTGGAAGCAGGAGTAGGTTGAAGCTCGGCACAGACAGTTGCTGCATTTAATATTTTCCAAACCACTAAGTGTTTCTCAGCATTTCTTCTAATCTGTGCAATCCACTTGGGCTCTGCTCTGCCTGCAGCTCTGCGTGCGTGTGTGCAGAGGGACGGCTCTGCTCGGGGGGAACCCTGATGTGCTCGGGGTGCAGCCGGGACGGGGCTGCTCCGGGGACCTTCGGGCTGGGTTTTATTTCCCTGAGATGAGAGGGTGAAAGAGCAGTGACCGAACGCGTGGGTCGGGCTGTTCGTCAGCACTGGTCGTGCAGAGGGGGAAGCCGTGGAGAGCATGTGCCTTATCTTTTACCCAGTAAATTGCAAAAATTAATCAGGTTGTGAAGATAATCTCCAAAATTTGCTTTTCATGGTTTTAAGACCCTGGGGGATAGCAGCTCTTTGGTATAGTATCCAAGGTCTCTGTGCTAAATGCTACTGGGTTATTTAGCTTCCAAAATAAAAATTATTTTACAAATTTTCATCAAACTTCTTTTTTTGAAGGCTGCAATTGAAATAATAAACTTGCTTTGTGAATTTGGCAATAAACAGTACTGCATGTAAATATATTTAGGTGTACAGTCTTGTCCTGATTTTTTTTTTTTGTTCATTATATAAATGTTCTGAATTAAAACAGGTTAGATTGAATCACGCTGTTTACTGACCTAGTAGTCAAGAGTTGATCATTTAAAGTGTCTTTAAAATCATGGTGCACATGTCTGATTGATACATTAGCTTCTGCAGTCAGTATGGTACAAGTAAATGATGTAGAAATGTGCCACGTGCATAAAAAAGTCTGTTTGTATCTTGAAGCTTAAAGCTAAATCCCTTGTTTATGAAATCTTTCCATATATGAATTTTGTCTTTTACTTGGGAGATGGCAACACGAGTTTAGAACGTCTGTGGGTGGAATATATAACAATTAATATTCTCTGATAGCCTAAATGATAAGCTCCCCAAAAAGTACATAAAGCTATGAACACCTTTTTTTGACAGGCTTTGAAGACTGCTGTGGAACACACGATTTGACTCATTTAAGCATTAAAATAGTAATACCCATGGAAGAGCCACAAGACTTACCCGAACAACCAGTAAGTACATTTAAAAAGACTGAAAATGAACGTATAAACTAAATTGGTGATCTAACAAATTCAGAATACAGTTATTTTAATTAATAATGAAAAATAAGGCTTATACTTAGTGTATTTATCTAGAGGTGAAAAACCCTTTTGCTGTTAGTGACATTTGTTGTACATTTAATATAATCATACAGGCAATAGTAATACAAGGAACAGTTTTCTGTGCTTAAAGTCTATAATGTTTGTATGTAAAATTATACCTATTAATAACTTGTTATGCTCAGAAAACCAGACCATTTCAAGCCTGTTCAAGAGAAATTAAAATTCACTATTTTAATGAAAGAATCAGCATGCTTGTTATTACAGTCTTTATCGTCCTTAATTCTTCTTGTGCTTAAGATCTGGAAAAGGTCCCACGATCCATCATCTCCACAGGTGGAAAGCTTTTTTTCTTTGAATTCTTAATTTAGCAGTGTGTTCGAATAGAGAAGCATGTCTTAAGGTAAAAATTGCTGTCCAGTCATCTTAGATATTTGCAATTCTGTCTGTATTACCAGTAACTGATAATGTCATGTCACAGAAGTTTTGGGCAGAGCAGTTATTAATGCAGTATGATATTAAGTTAAATTTGTATATCTAAAAATTGGGAATTAAGCAAAAAGTTTGTGTTAATGATACAGTCCCAAATTTAACTTGATGCAAACTCAAAAAGAAATTGCCAAGTTACTCTGAGAGTGAAGTTTATTTTAATTTTGGAGACCTTTTCCAAATGCACACAAAAATAGAGTAGGAGGCTGAGGGCAATTTGGTAATGTTCCCGTTGAAAAGATTTTGATGGTTTTTTAATGTGAGAATTTTATGCTCTTCAGTTAACTAGTTAGAAAATACATTTTAATGTCATTTATGCAATTTTACGACTGAGGAATAAAGTAAATGTACCATTGTTCAAAATGTTGCTTGACACAACATGTAAATTATCCCCCTGAGTCAATATACACAAAACGTGAAAAAGAGAATTAAATCTCTGTATTGAAAAAGGAAATTTCTGTAATTACATCCCTATATAATGAAAACTGTCTTTATAAAATTTAATTCTTCAGGGCATGGGAGACAGGGTACAGCTAATTTTGAATATATGAAGGCATCCTCTATGAGCAGATGCTGCTGTAATTTTCAGCTAAAGATTTTCTTGGTAATTTCTTCGAAGTGTTTTATGCCAGTCAGTCATTCTGAGCCAGAAAATGAGACTATATTGGTCACAACTAGTAAGTGAGGTGGTATTTTGTGTATAGAGGCACATTTTGCATGAGGAAATGAAAAGAACGATCTTTCTGGATTTTGTAGTGAGGCCATTCCTGAAACAAGTGAATTTTCCTAATTAAAAAAAAAAAGAAAACTGAAGTCAGCCTTACACAATGCTGCCTGCCTAGGAGCCCGACGCTGATACTATACAAACTTATTTTCTTTGCCAAATGATTTTGCTTTTCTTAATAATGGGAAAATGATTAGTCTGTTACTTCAGAAAATAACGTTTATGGCAAACTGTTGATAAATGAATCCAAAAAGAAGCCTGTAGAGAAGTCCTCAGGCTTTGAGTTCAATGCATTTTACTTAAAAAAATAAATAAAGAAAAGAAATAGGGTAATCTTCTTGTATTGGTGTGGACTGATAGTAATAATTGGTCTAAATGTATACAGTGTGTCTTTTCTAAATGAAGGTTAGACTTCTCACTTACCCTGGGTACTGCTGCCTGGCCTGTTAAACAGCCACGTCTTTTGTCCCCTTTTTTGAATGTTTCTTCCCTTTTCAAGCCTGAATTAGAATGGAAAAGTTTCTGTGTACACGGCAGTGCTAGAGAACAGAAACAGACATGGGAAATAAGAGAGCAAAGGGAAGTTTGGGGGAAAATGATCAAAAGCGACCCCCTGACCTCATAATGAAAATTTTATTTTTATAATAAATTATTAATCTGGATTAGGTCTTAGAAATAATCTTGTATAGTTGTCTCTCACTTGTTGAATGCTTCTTGGATGCAAGTAGTTGATTTTTATAATACTTTATGTAATCCTTAATGCTAGAAAATGACAAAAATCTACTTTTTTATGAGGGATGGTGAACTTGTGTTAGACTCATTGCAGACACCCACTGGGTTCTGTTCGGAATGACTTCTCATGTGGGACAGCCAGGGCGAGTTGGTCGGTGGTAGGGAGAGCAGGGTGATGGAGAGGGCTCCAGAAAGAACCCAGCAGTTCCAAAAGGGTAGAGAAAAAAATTATGGTTGTGTGTTTGAGCTGCAGATTTTTCTTAATTGAAATTGGCAAAGGGTTTGCAATCTGGTTCTGCGTTCTGCCTTGTGTGCGATGGTCCTCCCTTCGCAACAGGCTTCAGGGGCTTTGGCAGCCTTTGCTCCAGCACGTCATCGCCTGGCTCAGGGGTTGGCTGTGAGCACGGGGCTGCCTCTGGTTCTGCTCGGGCTGGGAAGTGGGTCCATGAAGATCAGCCTGAGAGTTGGATTCACTCCTAGAGTAACTCTTATGTTGACGTCAGGAGGTAAACTGTGTTTCTGCTTTGATTCAGACTTTGTAAATACAACTGAACTCCAATGTTGGTAGATCTAGGGCAGAATCAGAGTTTTTCAGCACAAAGAGCAATTTGGATTTTCAGTTATAAAAATTTGTCGTTTGGGAACAGGGATCAGCTAGAATTGTGTCACTTGCCCTCTCCCCCCCCTTTTTTTATAAAAAAAATACCAATATAACCCCCAAACTTCTAGTGAAATGAAAAGATGGAAGTAGGAGCAAAGATGTACCTTACGATACATGTCACTTATTGCTGTGCAGCAGAAGAGCTTAGTGAGATGATGTCTGAAGTTGCTAAAGCTGAAACTTGAATCATCAAGGCAGACTACATCTTTTCCCTTGTTTTCATTCCTTTTTTCTCTTTTTTTTTTCTTTTTTTCCTTATTTTTAAAAAAAAGTGAATTCACTTCTGCATGAAAAGTCTTCAAGCTGTGATACTGTCACTTGAGAGTGGACAAAAAATCCCCCCTCAGCATCTCTCCAGAGGTTTTTGGAGGGGAGCATGTGTTGAGAGGATGAGTTTCAGCAGCCGCTGCTGTGGCTGGTGCAGGAGATGCTGCCCCAGGCAGGGCCTGGGGCTGGGGTGTGATGGTGCAGGGCTCAGCCCATCACAGCAGCGCTCCCTGTGCCTCAAGCATCATCCCTATGGTATCATCACTAGGTGCTGCTCCTGCGTTAAATATGTTTTATGACATGTGCCAGGAGAGAGAGAGAACATGCTTTCCAAGCCCATGAATGACTATGTTTGAAACTGTTCCCTCCCCCTTAAATTTGTAGTGTAAATTGCAGGGATTAGTGATGGGTGGAGTATAGGGTTTGTGACCCTCAAAATTTCAAGAGTTTGTAAATGTTATTGCTTAGCATTAAGACATTAGGGAGAAATTCTTTTAAAAGCCTGCAGAGATGGGGACTAGCCAGTTGAGGCAGGTATGTGGTAGACTGAAATTTGAAATTGCTGTTTTGCTTGACTTGGCCTGCATACTTGCGCTGCGTATCCCATGTTCCAGAGTTTTTTAAATAGAGTATGAAACCCTCTCCAGATATTTATTGATATTTTTAAGATGAAATTAACTATTGACATATAAAGGAAAACTCATTAAAAATATTGTTCTCTGTATACCACCAGGGGCACGTTTCTGGCAGAGGAGGAAGATCTCCCATCAGAGGAGGACAAGGCACGATGCCTTGTGGTGTAGATACTCCTCACGATAGAAGTTCCAGTCCAGGGACCGAGGTGGGCAGAGCAGTGCCTTGAGCCCTAACTATCGAGAGGTGTTCTAGGATCAGCTGTTCTATTCTGGTTGTGATGAAAACAGGAATAAAACGGATGTGTTCTTGCAAAACCTCACTTCTTTTTTGGGGGGAAGGGTTGTTGTTTGGGGTTTTTTGATAAGTGAGCTGGTTTCTCTGTCCACCTCCCATATTAAAAAAACCCCAAACAACAAACTACTGAATGGAAGAAGCTGGATCTTATCAAGTACCTGACTGAAAACAGCAGCATTCCTCCTGTGAAATCTAAAATTCAAGCTGCCAACTCTAAGTTAATTTTTATTTTTATCCTCAATGTAATTTTGGTCTGAAGCGGTTTGCTGCTACTTTTTCTGATGTGATTCATTTTTTTCTATCTCCTTTCCTTAAGAGCCCTGTGGGCAGTGTGGCACCCTGGGCTGTCTGGCATGGTGCTGGTGGCTGAGGTTCCTGCTGAGGAGTGGGTGACAGGGTCGCAGAGGGGAACTGGAGCAGCTGCTGTGGGACAGAAGGATGCCAAAAGGAGCTGAAGGGCACTGTGGGTGGGCAGCAGCCATGCTCTGATAACTGCGTGCCTGAAGGAGCTGGAGGAACACTAGTCTGCTTTCCCTGTAGTTAACATTGTCTTTAGGTGGGGAAGACTGATACAGCTCCTTTAGGACTGGACCTTGTGGTAATGGGGGCCAGAAGGACCGCGTATTCTCAGCCAGGCAAAAGGGCTCTGGAGAAGCCTGTGAAGTTGTGGGGCTGAAGACCACAACAGGAGTTCCTGGCAATGCCAGTGCCACCAGCTCTTTGCTCAGGTTGAAGAATTGAATGCGAGATTTGAAGCTGTGTAATATCCAAGCCATTGTTCTATCATAGTATTTTGTCATTGAGTTTGCCTTTTTGTATGTGTGTGATGAGTGCTAATGAAGTTTGTAGTGTTCTGCTGTGAATTGCTGCTGGCAAGAGTAATAGAGAGGTGAAAGCAGACTGAGGTCTAAAATACTGTAACTTCATCAGGGAGAGAACATTGTCCTTTCAGCTTTCTCCTTTCCATCCTTACTGTTTGATTAATCCTTTCCCCTTGCTGTTGCCTCGAGCCTTTACCCTTTTGTACCTTTGCTTCCCATCTCCCCGTACCCAGCAGGAATTCACCTGTGTTTTATTATTTTATCATATTTGGGGTTTTTCTAAGTTTTGAGCACATTTTGACCTCTCATACTCAAATTGCATTTTCCTGGTGTTTATACTCACTCAAGAGAGACAAACTTGAACACCATGGTGAGGCATTTATGCCAGCGGCTTTCGTATGTGGCAGCAGCCTGTCCTTGAGTGCAGTACCCATGCCGGGGGCTGCCATCCCTGCAACCCAGTGTACCCAGCATGGACCTTCCCAGACCCTTTCACAGAAGACAAGTGCCAGGACCAGGATGATCCATGAGAGCAGAGCTGGGTACTGAAGCAGGGAGTTTGGCATCTAAAGATGTTCCGGGAACATGAAGGACTGTAAAACTTTCTGCTCGAGGGAGAAGGTGGGGGAAGGAAAAGCCAGTCTATTGCAGGAACATCTTGTCAAAAGTCTACAGGCTACAGACTGTGACCCTGTCATCCTGCCCAGGAGTTCACAGTAGTATTCATAGCCTGCGTACAGAAAACCAAATTGGTGTTCAAGCCAGTGCTTTCTGTTGTGCAAGACCCCATCCAGGAACTGGATCCAGCTGACCACCTACAAAACCAGAATAAATGCTGTATTTTTTTCCTCACTCAGAAATGAAAATTGGAACTCCTAATTTATTACAGAAAAAAGTACTCAACTTCCTATTTTATGTCATATTTAAATATGGGGAGGGGGAAGCAAAGGACCCAAGTTTATGGCAGTTTTGCTGGATCTATGCAGAATAGGATTTTCTTAAAATGTATGGCTGTTCTATTCAATTTCCATAAAATTGTCCTTATCAGACATTTGTAGCTGTATATCCTTCGTACGTTAATTAAATAACATGGCAATTTTGCTAACATGTTCTGCTTTAGCACTTGTCTTCTAATTAAGAAAAAGCTTGTTTGGAGATGAAGAACCCTTGGTTACACTGGTTAGCTCTGGAGTTCAGTGCAAGGCTTTCTGTGTTTAAACACTAATGCTAACTCGATAGTAACTAGTGGGGATGTGCCCATGGAGGCCTGTGAGCACAGGCTCTGTCAAGTACGGCTCTCATTCGTTGCGCCTCTGAACGTTTTTGTCTTTGCAGGTAAAAAAAGCCAAGATGCAGGAATCCAGAGAACAAAGCTTGAGGTACGTAATTTTGAATTTGATTTTAGTGTGGAACAGTTATTAATGTTCTTCTATCATTATAAGCTTCCATTTTAGAAGCTTGCATATTATTTTATTTTTCAGGAAGATGGGGCAAATACAAGTCACTTTTGCATTTGATAGAAGTTAGAGATTAAGTTCCAAATAAAAAAAAAAATTACTGGCCCTTTAGTATTAAGCTTTATAAAAGTGGCTACAAAGAGGCTTAATTGCTTCATCAAACATCTGGTTTTTTGATGGAATCTCATGAAACTCACCTACTGCACATAACATGCATTTATTCTGGTGAGACTCAGAATATTTTGATATCTGTGCTATGATTCTCAGCAAAACTGTGTGGGTAACGGCTTTAGGAAGTTAAACCCGCTCAAATTGATAGCCTTTTCTATGTAAAGCTGTTGTATTGTACTATTTTTAGCCTCAGTAGATGCTTTCTGATGTATGATGGAATTAATCACTATTATTACATTTAGGGAGCACAGCTATATTAGGGTTTATTCTGGTCCTGTGAGAAGTAGCAAATATGATCAAGAAAGATTTCTTTTTGAAGTCTCTGACATCCCAGTGTGAGTGAGGAGGAAACACTGTGCTGTTCGTGTAGGAGTGGATGTGATATATTGAAGCCCTGAATGGGGACATTAGTACATTATTTTTTTAAAAATCGAAGAGAATACTGTAACAGAAAACAGTGAGCAAACAGTGTGTGAAATCCGTTTTATGTCTGAAAGTTAGAAATGTGAACTAATCAAACTAATCAATGCAAGCCCCCTTCCTCGCTGGTATGAAGGGAGATGAACCATGTCCTAGGAGGGCTTTTTCTCTGTTGGTGACAAAGGGGCTGAGGGCAGCACAGGCAGGTCTGAACATGCCTGGTGAGTGTGTCAATTCTTCTGCTTCAGGGCAATCCCAGCTTTTCCTACAGGCACCAGTAGCCTCACAATTTGAGTGTAAATGTCCTTATATAGTCTTTAAAAATAGAATGGAGGGAAGAGATAAAATTGCATTTCTCACCTGCTTAAATATTCTGGTTCTATTTTGATAAAACTATATATGATTTTAAGTTTGACCTATGGGATAGTTTAAAATAATTTATTAGACCTGTTTCTCCTCAGCCAACATGCTTTTCAGCTGATGTCAATCCTCCAGCTGTATGTGTTTTCGCTGAATTGCGGAGGTGGGGAAGGGAAGAGCGATCCCCAGTGAGGGTCCTCTCTTGGGAGCATTAAGTATCCATAAGAGTCTTAACCCTTTTGTGAGCATGATGTGCTCTGCTGCGCTGCGATGCTCTTGGCAGCGCAAGGCGGCCACAGTGCCAGTGGGAAGTTTTCTCAGAGTTAGTGAGAACTGAAAAGTTGTAAGTGATGGAGGGTAAGGGCCCTTGGGATGGAGGTGTCCCCAGAGCCACAGGTGGGTGTGCTGAGAGCAGTGGTGAGAGAAAGAGAGCAGAAGCACGGGCTGGTGTGGTATGGTCAGAAACATTATTTTATCTATTGCGTTTTCCACAGGAAGGGATCCCAACGAGCAGGTCTCAGACTGCTTGCAGACTGCATGCCATTTAACAGCCGCAGATCGATATCTGTGCCACAGAATCACAGCATTTTTTCCACCAAGAATAATAGTACACAAATACCCCGACTCTACATAGAAACATGCTATTTTCTTGTAAAACTCACATTTTATTATGGAAGTCAGTTCAGTTACTAGTATTATGGAAGATTTCCAAGGATTTTCTTTATAAAGGTTTTCAGGGGGAAAAACCCTGGTGATGCATTTTGGTTACGCTTCGCTCCTTCTCAGCAGCCAAAGGCAGGCAAATCAGTTGCCTTATAACCAAACCCATGGCACTCACCAGCCAATTGCCCCCTTACCTTGTCCCAGGAAAGTTGCACCACCTTGTTGATTGCCTCATTGGCTTTAGTTTTATTGTTGCTAGTTCTGCAACACAGTTTTTCATAAAGTTTTGAGGTATCTGCATGTTATTCTGATATCCTCAGGCTGCAGTTTTACGTAACAGCTTATTGCTGCTGCAAGGGGCAGTTCTGCTTGTGACTCTAGTGTGCACCAAGTATGGTGCTTGCTGCATCCCTCCATAAGCTGAGTCTGTTCAGTATCCCAGCAAAAATAACTGCTCATTTTTTGTGCTGGATGAGCAAATCAAACTCTGCGGGAGAGGCTAAGGGGTGGCTGAGCTGAGGCAGGGGAGCAGGAGGCTGTGCCCCGGCGAGGGGAAAGAAGTTGGACCTTTCCACTGCAGCCAAGCTGCTGGGTCTGCTGAGCTGCCAGTGAATCTACAGCCTTATCTTGAGAGACCAGTTGGCGAGTAAATGTGCTGGACGTGATGACAGTTTAATGTCTAATTAGAGCTGCAGATATCTCTCTTGGTAGCTCTGTGAAGTATCAAAGAGTGCAGAGCTAGTTTCTGTTAAGCAAGGTGCCCAAGGACTGGAAGAAAGCCAGTATCACTCCAGTCTTCGAAAAGGGCAAGGAGGACCCAGGATGCTACAAGCCGGTCAGCCCCACCTCCATCCCTGGAAAGATGATAGAACAGCTTGTTCTCGGCATCATCTCAAAGTATATGGAGGAAAAGAAAGCTATCTGAAGCAATCAACACAGATTCACCAAGGGGAAATCATGTCTGACCAATCTCATAATCTTGTACGATGGCATTACTGGATGAGGGTAGGGTGGTGGATGTTGTCTACCTTGACTTCAGCAAGGCTTTTGACACAGTCTTCCATAGGCGAGCTTTGGAAGCATGGGTTACATGAATGGACAGTAAGGTGGATTGAAAACTGACAGAGCTCAGATGAATAGTGGCACAGAATCTAGTTGGAGGTCTGTAACTAGTGGTGTTCCCCAGGGGTCAGTACTGGGTCCAGTCCTCATCAATATATTCATCAATGACCTGGATGAAGGCATGGAATGTACTCTCAGCAAGTTTCCTGATGATACAAAACTGGGAGGGGTGGCTGATGAAACAAAAATGGGAGAGGTGGCTAACACACCAGAAGGCTGTGCTGCCATACAGCAAGACCTGGACAGGCTGGAAAGTTGGGCAGAGAGGAACCTGGTGAAATTCAACAAGGGCAAGTGCTGCACCTGGGGAGGAATAACCCCCTGCACCAGGACAGGTTGGGGGTGACCTGCTGGGGAGCAGCTCTGCGGAAAAAGACCTGGGAGTCCTGGTGGACAACAGGATGCCCATGAGCCAGCAATGGGCCCTTGTGGCCAAGAAAGCCAATGGCATCCTGGGGGGCATCAGGAAGAGTGTGACCAGCAGGTCGAGGGAGGTTATCCTGCCCCTCTGCTCTGCCCTGAGGAGGCCCCATCTAAAGTACTGTGTCCAGTTCTGGGCTCCCCAGCTCAAGAATGACAGGGAGCTGCTGGAGAGGGTCCAGCAGAGAGCTACAAAGATGATGAGGAGCCTGGAGCATCTCTTTTAGGAGAAAAGGCTGAGGGATTTGGGTCTTTTTAGTCTAGAGAAGAGAAGACTGAGGGAGGATCTGATCAATGCTTATAAATACTTAAAGGGTGAGTGTCAGGAGGATGGGGCCAGTCTTTTTTCAGTGGTGTCCAGTGAGGGGACAAGAGGTAGCGGGCACAAACTTGAACATAAGAAGTTCCATCTAAACATGAGGAGGAGCTTCTTTCCTGTGAGGGTGGGCAGAGCCCTGGAAGAGGCTGCCCAGAGAGGCGGTGGAGTCTCCATCTCTGGAGACATTCAAACCCCGCCTGGACACGTTCCTGTGGGACCTGCTGTAGGTGGGAGCTGCTCTGGCAGGGGGTTGGACTGGGTGATCTCCAGAGGTCCCTTCCAACACCGTATCATTCTGTCATTCTGTGAAGAGTCAATTTGCCTCAGTTAGGAAGGCTGACCCCAGGGGCTGGGATGCCCAAGCATGTTAATTTAAGAATTGATAATGCTAATGATTATCCTTTGTTTGTCCTGGCAGTCATGTGAGCAATGCAGAAGTCAGCGATCAGAAACCTGAATCCTCAAGCCTTGGTTCAAACCTTTCCATGTCCAGTGAGAGTAAGTATCTTCTGGAGTTCTGCTCCGTCTTTCCTCTTCCACTGGTCTCGTTACTTTGCTTCATCAAGCATGAGCTTTGTCTCCTCCTTGTAGTACTTAACCTGTCCTCAATACCAGCTGTAGGGTGAACGTTTGCTGTGGTGCTTATAAAGTGTTAATGCCCAATGGTAACCAAATACCTTTCTTTCTAAAAATTCTTTCTAACAAATATTTTTGTGTCCCTGTCCCCCAGCTTGCTGCTGGGTACTGCTTTGTCTAATCCACTTTATACGTGATTTTTCTTGAGGGAAGGGATTGAGCTGGTTGGGTCTTTTGTAGTAATATACCATGCACTTAGTCTGAGACCCTGAACTGTAGTGAATGTCTGCAGAAATTCTTTATGAAATAAATGGAGGGGAAACCAGGGCAGAAAATAAAAGATTGTATAGGAAGTGAGAGGTGGAATGCGTCCTTTCTTTTGCAAAAGGGGGGCTGGAGGTTATTACAAAAGTAGGGTTCCTGTGTAGAATACCATTGACTGCCCATACTTATTTATAAGTGTAAATCAGCTCAACTTGATTGAAAATATGTAACACGTAACTTTCCATTCATTGCATCTTTACTATTTTAATCAATCTGCTGTGATGTTGCAGTTGCAGGAGGTATCAGTTCAGCCATTTACAAATTCCAGAAGTTGCCGCAATAATATTGTAGGTTGTTTTTTTCTTTTTCACACCATTACCTGATTCTTCATGTCTTATTTTAAAAATAAGAATTCTAGAAACATTGAAATTCTTTTTAGAAAAAAAAGGCATGTTTGTAGGAGGGATGTAAAAATATCTGGTGTGTTCAATGAAAGCCTTTAGGTCCAGAAGTTCCCAGACTGCGTTTCCTGTTGTATCCTTATGCTACACAGGCTTCACGCCGTGAGTACAGGCAAACACTGAGGGTGGTGATTCGTGGAGTGTTCAGAAGGTTCAGCGCATGTGGCTGATGGTTTGTATTTCTCAGCCGCTTATGCTCAGATTACATTAAGAGGAGGTTATTTAGGTAGCAGAATGCAAATGTTACAGTTAGGGTTGCCTGTGCAAACTAGCTTGCTCCCCTTATTGGATATGACTGATACAAGAGCTGACTACATGATGGTACAAGAGCAGTAACATTGTAGGACTGTTCCAGATAGCGAGAGCCTGACTTGTTGAAGCACATCACTGGCATCTGGACCAAATTCCCAAGTAGGAAGTGATAGGACAGGAGATGGCCTCAAGTTGTGCCAGGGAAGGTTTAGTATGGATATTAGGAAAAATTTCTTCACCAAATGGATTATCAGCATTGAAGAGGATGCCCAGGGCAGTGGTGGAGTCGTGATCCCTGCAGGTGTCAGTGGTGGATGTGGCAGTGTTGGGTTAATGGTTGGACTTGATGATCTTAAAGGTCTCTTCCAACCTAAATGATTCTATGATTCTGTTCTGTCATTCCTTGAAGATGATGGTAGCAGCTGGTAAAGAGAAAGAGCACTGTTACAAAGGTAGAGATAGTATTGACTGAATCATCTCCCTGCTGTGAACTGGCAAAAAAACCATATTTATGCTGTTTTAACAGTGCATCTTTTGAGAATTTGCTTTGAAACATATTTAAAGCACTAAAAAAATTTTGTAAATCCTGTCTTGGTTAAAGTGTTCTTTGCATGCTGATACTGAATTGTCATTGTTCATGGGGTTTTGAAATTGCCTGTGTAATTATACAAACTATTTTTTTTCCAGTTATGACATGCACTGATTATATCCCAAGGTCATCAAATGATTATACCTCACAAATGTATTCTGCAAAGTAAGTTGAGCAATTGTTACTAAATTCTGTAACTCTTATTTCTTTCTGAAGTTATATTTTTGCCACTTTGTGCACTTCTGTAATGCTGTAAATCACACTTCCATATCTGCTGGCAACAAACACTCATTGCTGCGAACACTGAAGCTGATAGAAGTCACCCTTTGGCTTCAGTGGCTGTTGTCTTTTGATCATAAGGATAAATGAGCCACTTCAAGTAATTGAAAACACAATAACCTTGTTGAGTAATGCCCCTAATATGTGAGGAATAAACAAACTGGATATAAATGAATATAAGGGGAATATGGGATTTTCAGGTCATTTACCACCTTTGGGGATCTTAAGAGTTCTTCCCATGGCAGCATAGAAGACCTTAGTTCCCCACACCTGCTTGTGTCTAGTTTCTTTGTGTGTTCCAGTAGTTTTGACATGTACTACAATATTGTACTAGCTTTAGGATTTGGTGTTGTGAGGTGTGATAAGTGAAATTAATTGCTTGTGCCTGTTGGAATGGGGAGCTTGTTCTTCTCCTCCCACCCCTGCTCTCCCAGTCTTGGAATAAGCACTGGTGTTCTGGTACCACGGGGTGGAGTTTCCCTGGTGTCTGGGCAAGAAACAGGCAGCACATAGAAAACCAGAGCCTGTTGTATTGGGAAACACAAGCAGGTGTTACACTAAGAGCACGTGTCAGTGTATATTGTTTCTTCTTCCTAAAGCAATTTTTTAATGTGTCTTCAGGTTCGGAGGCTGAAAAATGCATAATGTAAATTGTTCTTTTTACTTTATTCTTTCTTTTTAATAAGGCCATATGCACATATCCTTTCTGTACCTGTATCGGAAACAATGAGCCCTTACCCTGGTCAGACTCAGTACCAAGCACTACAGCAGTCTCAGCCCTACACCATCTACCCCCAGACCACCCAAACCTATGGACTACCTCCTTTCGGTAAGACTTCTCGGTGCCTGCAATTGTCTTATGTCTCATTAGAAAGCCAGTGTTAAGCTTAACCAGGTGTGTTGGAAAGAAGAGTTTGTAGGAGAGCACATGCCTAACTTAAATTATAGATCGGTATCTACAGTACAGATGGGACTTCATATTATAAAATGTTATTTCTTACAAAGCTGTTTTCCTGTCCATTAATTTGGATGTCTCCCCATGAAACTTGCCAGACGGTTCTTAGTTTGGGATCATATATTTCTCTAGTTGTGCAGTTTCCTTGGCAGTGAAATCACACAAGACCCCATACTACAGCATCTCTGCTGAAGGTATTTTTCCTTTTCTTTTTGCTGGCCGGGATTATGATGTTTTTGTTACCTTATCTTTCAACAAATTTAGTTTTCATGCTAAAATGTCTCCAAGCTTACTAGGCAAGTAAGTTTGCTTAAATTGCTCTAATACTTGAGCCCTCTATTAGCCATTCCAGTGTTTGCAAATGATTGGGGGGTGTAAGAGTCCTGTTGCAGCCGAGCAGCTACAGCTGGATGACAGGGTGTGAGCCATTCACCCTGTGCTTCCTTTGTAGTGCAGGGAGAGAGGGCCACGCTCTTGGGTGCTGATCTGTTTTAGAAGATAATAGCCATCTTTCCATCATGTATAAAGGGAGTTGAGGATGAGTAGTGCAGACAGAAAAAAATCTAGTTCTTGGGTGGGTTAGCTAGTGAGAGGAGCTGCCTGGTCTTTCCTTGTGCTCTGTGTATGTGTCAGGCACT
Source organism: Arenaria interpres (assembly GCA_013399435.1). Taxonomy (NCBI): domain Eukaryota; kingdom Metazoa; phylum Chordata; class Aves; order Charadriiformes; family Scolopacidae; genus Arenaria; species Arenaria interpres. The sequence goes on from VXAK01000258.1 coordinate 15,254, forward strand.
GGGGAGAAAACCCACAGGACTGACTACCCCCACATGTATGAAATTTTATAACTGATTATTAAAAATTAACATTTTAACTTCTCTTTTCGTTTTTGATGTTGCCCTGCTTGGTTTCATGTGTAAATATTGCATATTGTTGCCCGCTTTCAAAAATGCATGGTGGCAAAGGTTATTCTGCAGCACTCAGCTGTAAGTAGGGGACAGCATCGCCCCTCCACGCCGGTCCCTGAGGAGTTGTGTGTCCCCAGCATGTCCTTGGGGAGCTGTGTATCCCCAGCATGTCCCTGGGGAGCTGTGTGTCCCCAGTGCATGCTGTCCGCCAGCGGCGCAGCTGGGAGATGGACATCAAAGGTCTGCCTCGGGGTTGTCGTCGTGCTGTGTAATGGAATGAACAGAGTCTCTTGCAGATTTATCTGTGCTAAAATGCTAAATGCTAAAATCTTCATATCTTGAAATGTAAAGGGGTTAATTTTTCCTCAGCTGAAGAACTAGGTGTCTGAACAAAACCAGCAACATCTATAGCTTTTGTTGTCCTTGCCTGACGGAGCAAGGACTTTGTTACGGTTTGAGAAACCCACAACAATTTATTGTCTTTTAGACAATTATTCTATCACCCGATTACCCCTCCCCACGTAGGATAGGGAATCAGAAAAACAAGGAAACATGAGGACTGAAATATAAATAGATTTCATAGGATAAGACTAACCAATTAACATTAATATACTAAAGAACCAGAATTGATCCCGACACCAATATAAAATACCCAAGGACTCTCCCCTGCCCATTCCCCCAGCAGGGAGCTGTGCACCCCTACCCAATGTGGGACCCTGTGAGCGCTGTGGCTTCGGGAGGAAGGGACGGGCTCTGGGCTCGGGCATGGGGGCAAGGAGTTCTCGGGATGGCAGCCATCAAGGGAGAGAGAGAGAACTCCTCTTTCTAATTTCTATTGGATGGTAAAAATAACCCATTCATGGTATGAAATAACCCTGTTGGCAGCGTGGGTCAAGTGCCTGGGTCTCGCTCCTCCTCATCCCTGCACCTGGCAAGGCTCAAAAATACTGAGACCTTGAATCCCACATAGCCCAGCTGGCTGTAAAGTAAATATTTTCATGAATTCAGACACTAGAGTCTTCTAAAAGTGCAGTTTTCCAAGCATTAGACGATAAATTAGTCCTGTGTCGCTCAAAACAGGACAGATTTTTATATAAATTACAAAACAATTGATTTTTCATGATGTTTTTGAAAGGTAGTGTAGAAAGGATGATACAACTAGGTTCAGTTTTATTAGACATAAGTTACATTACTAATACTGTTTAAAGTAATAGGGCACAAATTGTTACCTTTATGAGAACAGTCAACATGTAAAATGAATCTACATTTCTTTCTTTCTTTTTTTTTTAATATATATACACCTGGGATTCATGGAAAAGAGTTTTCTTGTGGTTGAGGGATCCTTAGGAAGAAAACAATGGTTTTGTAGTAACTGGGGTGCGAGGGCTTGATCAAACAGCATCTCCCAAATCTGGTTTACGCTGCATTAATGCTGAGATACGTTGTTCTGACTGATCACTTGAATTGCCATAAAGTGGGAGCTTTGCAGGGGGTAAGCATTGGGCTGTTTTATTAGCAATCTGGGGCTCTCCAGGAGAGCAGGGCCATTTGGGTGGCTGGTGGGGCATTTCTAGCTCAGCCCCTGCTGGTAAGGTTCAAACAGGACCACGTTGCAGTGCCGGGTAAAGCAGCCAGCCCTCCCCACCACCTGGCACCATGATGGTCTCAGGTCTCACATCCTGGGCATGTTTAGTTTGGCCAAGAGGAGGCTGAAGGGAGACCTCATTGTCCTCTACAACTGCCTGAAAGGAGACTGTAGAGAGGTGGGGGTTGGCCTTTTCTCCCAAGGGAATAATGACAGGACCAGAGGAAATGGTCTGAAGTTGCAGCAGGGGAGGTTTAGATTAGATATGAGGAAGAATTACTTTACTGAGAGGGTGGTCAGGCACTGGAACAGCCTGCCCAGGGAGGTGGTGGAGTCACCATCCCTGGAGGTATTTAAGAAATGTGTAGACATGGCACTTCAGGGCATGCTCTAGTGCCCGAGATTATTGGTCTGTGTCTGTCTGTGGGTGGGTGTGGTGTGTAGGGTAGTTTAGGGGTTTTTTTTTGGTTTGGTGGTTTTTGGTTGGGTTTTTTTGTGGTTGGACTTGATGATCTCAAAGGTCCCATCCAATCATGAAGGTTCTGTGATTCTGTGATTTCTAGTGAGTGAGGACCTTGTTGACTCTGTGACATGTCCTGCTCTGCCAGTTGTGTTTTCTGAGCTGCCTTCGTTCCTCCGGGAGAGCTTTTCCCTGAAAAGCTGGACGGGTGCGGAGCAGCTTGTTGCTGTGTCCATCCCCAAGCCTCCAGTTGCCAGTGCAGTTTGCCTGCTAAATCTCTAAACACTCTCCTCCTTCTCTTTTTGTCCCCTTGTAGTTTTGGGTGTCGTCATAACGGTCTGTTACGTACAACCTTAACCTGTGTTAAGGTTGCTGTAATGTAATTCTCTTCCCTGGGTGCCTGCACCTGGTGGTCAGTGCCTTGTTGCACTGTTTTTTTCTGTACCTGACTGGTAGCTGGTGGTTTCCTTTACTGCTTTATTTGGTGTTTATTGATGGTTTGTTGAGGGTGGTGCACTGAGGCTGCTTCGTGTGTTCTTAAGTATTTTGCTCTGTCGCCTTTTTTTTTTTTTTAAAATCTGTAAATATGTGGAATGCTCCCTTGAAGTGTTAAAGTGTTAGACCAAGATCTTTAAAAAGGTGGTTTAGACTTGTAAATTTTTTTGGAGGAGGGAGGATGTAGGGGGTTTTGTTAGTGTTTTGTGTTTGTGTGATGTTTTGGCAGTGTAGTGGTGGCTGTATTGGGGGGGGTGTTTGGGGGTTTTTTAATCCACAGGTTCCGGAATTCAGGGGTATTTGGCTGCTTCAGTGTTATAATATCAATTAACAGTAGAAATTCTTCTGAAGACCTAGGCAAGAGATCAGCATTTTCTGTTGACTTCACAGGAGCTTTGTTAAACACCGTCTGTAATGTGATCAGTTACTGAAATGTCTTGGTATGGGTTTTGAGGTCTGTTATTAAACACCTGCATTTTTAGTCCAAATTTAAGTGCTAGGAAGATGTTAAAAGTTATATTTCCAGTAATGGAAATCATACTGGAGTGGTACCTGCTCAATCGTAGTGAGAAGATGGACCTTGCTGGTGTGAGGACTGGGGAGGGGTAGAGGGCTGGGCATGCACCATGCAGAGGAAATTCTACAAACTGTTTCTGCTCACAGAATCTCCATCGAGCAGGTGAGGAGTTGGCCAGATGTTTCACCAGCATCAAAGGGTCTGTTCCAGAGGTTTGCATTACTTCCTGCTGTGTATTTGTTCCTATGCCAAAAAGAAGTCATCATGGATTATCTAACTGAAATGAAGCAGGTGTGTTTTAAGCATGAATTTCAAGCAAGCTGACAAACACAAGCATAGTTTTGAGATCACTCAGGTCAAACTGCTGCTTTCAGAGAAGAGATGACCTATGCTCTTGCCAGTTTGTCACCTTTCCTTGTGCTGTAATGGTTTTTTTGGTGGCTTTTAGTGCATTGTTCTACATAGGACTTACTTGTGGCATGGAGAGATTTTTTTAAAGAACCATTAAAATAGGAGTAATGACATACAGGCTGCATATGTGAAGCTGTAAGTTGGTGTTAGAAACACTGTGGATGTGATGGTTTACATTAACTCAAGAAGATACTACAGCTGATGGGCCTTTCAACACACATACACGTGTGCTGTGACATTCTTCTGCCCAGCTGCGGTGCTGCTGTTGGACATGGAGGGGTCTCCTCTCCCCTCGCCCAGCTTCCCCTCGGCCACCCCTGAGGCTGTGCTGGTTTATGGAAGCTGCCTTGCAGAATGAGGGGGAAGGACAGGTGCCACCAGGCCGAGAGTGTGCCTTGCCCAGTGGGAAGTAGAATATGTCTATACTGGGAGATGACAGAGACAGCCATGGAAAGCAGGGGCTGAAAGTGCCTTAGGGCAGGACCCTACGGGACCCACAGGCCCAGATGGGATTCACCCGAGGGTACTGAGGCAGCTGGTGGAAGTGCTTGCGGAGCCACTCTCCATCATTTACCAGCAGTCCTGGCAAACTGGGGAGGTCCCAGCCGACTGGTGTCTAGCAAATGTAACGCCCATCCACAAGAAGGGTCGGAAGGACGATCTGGGGAACTACAGGCCTGTCAGTCTGACCTCGGTGCCTGGAAAGGTCATGGAACAGATCATCCTGAGTGCCATTATGCAGCGCATGAAGGACGCCCAGGTGATCAGGCCCAGCCAGCACGGGTTCACAAGGGGCAGGTCCTGCTTGACAAACCTGATCTCCTTCTATGACAAAGTGACCCGCTTGCTGGATGAAGGAAAGGCTGTGGATGTTGTTTA
>VXAK01000258.1:20335-49872 GCA_013399435.1 Arenaria interpres
GGTCTCGTCTCCCAAGTCACAGGCGACAGGACAAGGGAAAATGGCCTCAAGTTGCGCCAGGGGAGGTTTAGATTGGATATTAGGAAAAATTTCTTCACAGAAAGGGTTATCCAGCATTGGAATAGGCTGCCCAGGGAAGTGGTTGAGGCACCATCCCTGGAGGTGTTCAGAAGACAGGTTGACATGGTCTTCAAGAATATGGTTTAGTGATTTTTTTTTATTTTTTTTTTTTAATATATTTTGTCAGAGTTAGGTTGATGGTTGGACTAGATGATCTTTAAGGTCCCTTCCAGCCTAGACGATTCTATGATTCTACTCAGCTCCTGCACTGGCATCCAACCAGCCCTGCCAGTGCCTCTGAGCAGGTGTCAACCTACAGCAGTAAGAGCTGGTTTCTGTTTCATTGTCACAGCTCTTTGGCACTTCTGTGTGCCCTGTGGCCTCTCATCGTGTTGCTGCCTGCTCCTTGTCCATCTGTCTTGCACTGTGAGGAGCTGTTGGTTACCATCCCCTCTAAAAACTACTCACCTGCTTGAAGATTATGGCACTCCCTTTCCAGATGAAACAAGTGCAACTAATCCTGTTCTCCTTAGAGTATCCGTTTCCCATACATTTTATTCTGGAGTTTCTGCAATATATCTACAATCTTTCTCAAATCAGTCTTTCCCTTTTGTTTGCTAATTATCACCTTTCTTGAGGTTTGAAACAGTAACGAAGATACAACTTGAGAGTCAAAGAATCAAAACCCTGGTGTGGCTCTGAGTGACTTAATTTGACTCATAGGTGGCAGGTTTAGGTCAGGTATGTAACTAAATCAGAGCCATTGCAGAATTTAATTCTGACAAAGCCACAGCATGGATTGAGCTCTTGGAGCTGCTGCTTGTCTCTGGCTCTGGAGTTTCCCATGTCTTCTGGGTAGGAGATTTGGTGCTCATAGCCGGTGGCTCATCCTGTGGGTGAACAGCTGCAGGTGGCTTTCACAGCCTTGGTACTGTTTTGGGGGGGCTTAAGAAGAGGGTGGTCTTTCTGCTGGCCCTGAACTTTGTGTCTAGCTCCAAACGTCCTTTGTCCCTCTGTTTTGCACACTCCTGCTCGTTTTTAAGTAGATCGTCTCAACTGATTCCTGCTTTCTAACCAGTGCCAGGGAGAAATGCCTTTGACTTTAGCTGTTGGTCTGGAAACACTTAAACAAAAGGCTGAAGAGCCCTGGAGAACAAGGCCTGAGCTGAGCTCCTTCCGTTGGATTCTGTTTTCACCCCGTCTGTGCAGACTAGACCGAGAAACCAGACTGCTTATGTGTACCTTCTGCAGATGAATGACAGCCACTTTGCTCTCTCTCTGCTTTGCCCAGTGGTGTTACAAATGCTTTCCACAATGGCAGGAAATCTAGAAGAAACATTTAGATTTTTTTTCCCCCTTTATGTTTAAGCTCTATATTCACTGTGTTCAGTCTATGAAAATTACTGACTTGTGGCTTGTTTTAAAATATTCATGCAAAATCCCGGTGAAGTAGTGGAAGTGTTGACCTTGACCTTAAGAGATACCAACATCAGCCTCGCTGTGTAATAGCTGAGGTCGTTTGTGATGCTCTGCAACAATCCCAAACAGCAGAGGCATTAGCCGTTCCTTTATGCTGCCCTGGCAGTGAATCTTACTGTGACACTAATAGATTTTTAGTTGAAAGCTTTGGAAATTAGTCTTGTTGGTGCTTTTAATTTTCTGTTTTTCAGCTAGTTTTGTCAGCAGCTCTAATCCATGCACAGCCTGACAGTCAGCACTTACTGTTGCAGAATTAAACATTTTCCATGTATGATTTGTTACTTGCTTTTGTGATGAGCAAAAATCTTAATATGAGGTAGCAATATGCTGTTTGGTCCCAGCATATTTGTTTGTAACTGGTCCAATTTATCTGATTCAGGTGCACTGTGGCCAGGTATGAAACCTGAAAGTGGTTTAATTCAGACTCCATCTACAAGTCAGCACAGTGTTCTTACCTGCACTACAGGGTTAACCACAAGCCAGCCCAGCCCAGCACATTATTCTTATTCCATTGAAGGTAACTTGGCATGGTTTTTATCTGCATCTCTCTCCACCTAATTGAGTCCAGATACCACAAATAGAGAGGCTTGCACGTTTGTTCTTGGTTTGTGCATGCTTCTTTATGCTTTGCCTCTTTTCTCTTTGTGTGTGTGTATGTGTTTGGTTTTGTATTTGCTACATACCTCTGTATGCACCAGGCTGGCTTGTTGGTGCCACGCTGATGGACTTAACAGGGTGAGGAGCAAATGGGAAGGGGAGAGGAGCCTAAATGTTTTATTCTTGCATGCCTTTGCTGGGAATGCTCTTACAGCTCAAGCTTTTTGTTTGTGGTCTTTAGCTTGATATCAGGAAATACACTGACTGACATTGGATTTTTTGATTTTTTTTGTTTTAATTATTTCTGGAGGTAGATGGCTCACGTATTACACACACGCCCTAAGTTGGTGATCTGCTGTAAAGTGAAATTCTCAGTATGGAACTAGCCTACAAATATTCCAGCTGCTGGAAGTGCCACATCTAAGAGGCCAAGTGCTGAATTTCACCAGCTTCCAAAGCAATTTTTAGGAGTAAATGTGCCAGTTAGCTGAATAATGGAATATTGTTGTTTATGGCAAGTGTATGCAAATTGATACTTTTTTGCTAGACAGGATTTTTGCCATTTATGTTTGAATGATGAATTATGAAAATTTGTTTCTTTCTCTTTACTTTTAAAGAAGCATTTCAGGAATTCTTAATCTTTCTTGTGTGATATTTTAGTAGAATAATTCAGGGACTTCAGGAGATCTTTAGTTCAGCCTCCTGCTCAAAGAGTTGACAGTGAATTCAGAACCAGGTTCCTCGGGGCTTTATCCAGTTGGGTCTCAAAAACCGCCGAGGATGGAGATTTCACTAGTTCTGGTGCCTGACTATGATCATGGTGAAACTTTTTTAATATTGTCACCTTGGTGCATCCCCTCATTCATGTTGTGACTATTTCTCTCCTTCTCCTGCTGTGCACCTGCAAAAAGAGCCTGGCTCTGTCTTCTTGATGACCACCATGCAGGTACCAGCAGGCTGCTCTCGGGTACCCCAGAGCCATCTATTCTCCAGGCTGGACAGTCCCGCTCCCCTGAGCTGCCCTGGCAGGGCATGTGCTGCAGCTCCCTGACTGTGTTGGTGGATCTTTGCCTGTCCCACTGAGTTTTATCAACATGTTTCTTGTGCTTGAGGCCCCAAACTGAATGTTGTATCCAGATGTAGTCGAATGAGTACCAAGTAAAGGGGAATTGACTCTTAAAATTAGCAATAAGAGGGTTTTAGCATATCTGATAGTGATGCCAAATGGTATGTCATGCTTGCATCGTTGTGACAGTAAATGGCCCAGCATAATGTTTATCATTAATTTACTTTTCACCTTCATAACATGAGCCATACAACACTGGAAATACTACTTTCCTTCAAACATAACACTCCTCCAGGTACTCCCACTGGCAGAATGAATTATTAGAGAATAGCTCTAATTGGCAAGTGTCAGAAATGATTTTGCGTAAGGTGACCCCTGACATTTGCCAGTGATGTACCATGGGGAGCACAGGGGACCCTGGAGACTGGGGAGGTGACAGAGCCACCTTCAGGCCTCGCTGTGCAGAAGGATTTTAAACCATTCGATCCCCGTTCCTGTGAGAATGTGTGATTTGAGGAGAGCTTCCCTGCAGGTTGCTCTTCAAAAGTGTGAAAAAATCACTTGAATTATGTAAATGCTATTGCTTTTTTGAAAAGCTTTTTGCAAACTGGCAGGAAACTCTTCCTTTTTCAGATTTGCTACATTGCCTTTTTGTCAAATTAGCAAGCAGCCTGCTGCGGGGTTGTTATGGTTTGAGAAAACCCATAACAATCTATTGTCATTTAGACAATTATTCTATCCCCGATGACCCCTCCCCACCCGGAGAGGGGAATTGGGGAACACAAAGAAACACAAGGGTTGAAATATAAATAGATTTAATAAACTAAGACTAAATAATTAACAATAATACTAAAGAACCTGTATTAATCCCGATACTGATATAAGATGTACAAGAATTACACTCAGCCAATTCTATCAGCAGGAAGCTGTGCACTCCCAGCAGGGACAGCAAATGGTGGACACTGCCAGCGCAAATGCTCCAGGAGGAAGGGAAGGCCTCAGGGTTCCAGCACCGGGGCAAGGAGTTGTCTGGACAGCCGCCATCAAGGGAGAGAGAGCTACGCAGCAAACTTTTCTAATTTATATTGAATGTGATGTTCATGGTATGAAATTATCCTTTTGGCCAGCCTGGGTCAAATGCCCAGGCCTTGCTCCTCCTTGTCCCTGCACTTGGCAAGGCTTGGAAACACTAAGACCTTGAATCCCACAGAGCCTGGCTGGCTATACAGTAAATATTTTCACAAATTCATACACTAGAGTCTTCTAAAAGTGCAATTTTCCCCAGTATTAGAAGAAAAGTTAGTCCTGTGTCTCTCAACCCGGGACAGGGGTGAGGTCAATACTTGGAGGTGGTGGAGGGCAGGAGCTGGAAGGATGGACAAAGCTGCTTTGTTAGTAATCTCTTGAAAATCTATCTTTTCTTTCCAGTCAAAACAGTAGGGTGATGCAGAGCTGTACCATGCTGCTGTCCCACTGGAGGGGTGTTTCAGTGCATGGATATGGGTTAATCTGCAAATGCTGGACTCGAGTAATGCAGTGTTTGAACCCTGTTGAATGTCAGATGCATTTAGTGACTGAGAACTTTGCTGCTTGTTTTCACCCGAGCGATGGCCGTGGCAGTACGTCGCAGAGGCACTTGGAAGCACTGGGAGTGACATGGGAGGAATGGCTGCTTCTTGCCTCGCCTCTTCCTTCCCTGTGAGAGAAAAGCAGCCAAGTGAAGCATAAAATGCATTCATTGCAATTTCCCTTCCTAGCACATGAAGTGGGTTGAAACATCTTTGAAAACGAGTGGAGCAAAAGGGAATGGGATGAATGAGGCAGGGGAGATAGGGATATGGTCAGGCCCCACCTCGAGTACTGTGTCCAGTTTTGCGCCCCTTACCACAAAAAAGACATTGAGGTGCTGGAGCGGGTCCAGAGTGGGCAATGAAGCTGGTGAGGGGTCTGGAGCACAAGTCTCATGAGGAGAGGCTGATGGAGCTGGGAGTGTTCAGCCTGGAGAAAAGGAGGCTGAGGGGAGACCTTCTCGCTCTCTACAAATCCCTGAAAGGAGGGTGTAGCCGGGGGGGGTCGGTCTCTTCTCCCAAGTCACAGGGGAGAGGACAAGAGGAAATGGCCTCAAGTTGCTCCAGCGGAGGTTCAGATTGGATATTAGGAAAAATTTTGATACAGAAGGGGTTATCAAGCATTGGAATGGGCTGCCCAGGAAAGTGGTTGAGGCACCATCTCTGGAGGTGTTCAAAAAATGGGTTGGCATGGTGCTGGGGGACATGGTTTAGTGATGGTTCTTCTGTCAGAGTTAGGTTAATGGTTGGACTAGATGATCTTGAAGGTCCCTTCCAACCCAGATGATTCTATGATTCTATATAGCCTTTGAGGATGAGGTCTGGAAGTGGGAGAGAAAGAAAGAAAAAGAGAAAAAGGGTCACGGCAGCTTCAAGGCAATACTTGTGTTTGCTGATCTTTTAAACCTGAGACCATGAAGTGGTCCCTTTTGCTGCATCCATGCCAAACATTTTTGCATGTTTTTTGCCCATTCCTAGGTAAAAGGAGCTGACCCACAGTGGAGAAAGTATTGGTTAACCTGTGTAGAGGGAGCTGGTTGTAAAGATCTGATGTGCAACACTGTATAGATAAAGGGTAATTAAAAGAGAAATCTTAGGAGGAGACCAGAGTTAAGCTAAACAAAGAAGTTCATATGAGGGAATCTGTGGTTTTACCAGAATCCCAACACCTTGGAGTCTTTTTTCTATGATTTCTTAATTTCTGTATCTCAGTGGAGAAGCAGCCTCTTCAGAGCACTAAAAGTGATAATCGTTTTCTGTTTGCTTTCCGTGATAATCTTGAGAGAGGTGATAGAATAATCTGTCTTATAGATAGTTCCTATCCTCTGGCTTCATGGCATGTTTGGTTTGTGTTAGCGAGGGTCTTTTCTGGAGAGCTGCTCTTTGCAGTGACCTAGGAAGTGGCATTTTTCTAAGCTAATAACAACCTCGATGTTTTCTGTACTGGGTATAGTTGGAAGGAGTTTTATTTGGAAACTAACGTCTGTTCTCTAGCAGTTGCTTCTGAGGAGTATCTGTGACAGGTACTTTACTCTCACAGCTGGGCTTCTAGTAGCTGCATAGCTACTGTATGTACTTGGGTATCTTCATTACCATTATTGCTGTTCAGTGCAGCCTTTTTTCCTTTTTCTAAATGTTCTTCTCCCAAAATTCTCTCCCATATGGTTTCGGACACGACTGCTCCTATCTATGAGGGGATTCCCAGGGGCTGATTGCTTACCTTTGTTTCTGCTTCCACAGGGATGCCACCCTTCCCATTTCTTACCTCTTGTAAATACTGTGTATTTCTGCTCCTTTTTTAAGATACGTTTCTTTTGGTTTTCATCTTTTTTGAGGCATATTTTGGATCCATTCCTCTTTCCAGGAGCTGTTCACCAGGTAGTATCTGTGCTTGCCATAACACAATGTACATTGATTAAGAGTTCATGGTGGGTTTGTTTCCCTGGGGTAGAAAGACTGAAGCCTTCAGAAGCTTGAGTTCTTCAGTCTCGGGGTAATTCCACTTGGGAGCAGAAAGGTAGGGCTTTTCTCAGAGTGATGGTAAAGTAGGTGATACTGTGGATTTCTGCAAGTCTTGTCATAAACATCTAAAAGTGATTTTTGGTTTTATTTGGGTGCAGAGAAAGAAGGTTTAGCAAAAAAATATTTGTTGGTGGCACGTGGTTTAGTACGTCTTGAGTTTGTTCATGCTGATTTCATGATTTGTTTTCACTCATCCTTAAGGGTCCCAAAACCCCATGGGTAATGGTAATGGTTAATGGAGTGTCCCTCTGGTTGTAAAACCACAAAATCTGCTAATGACCAGTGGTCTCAGATGGTGCTCTAGCAGCCTCTTCTGTGTTTTGGAAGAACTGAATGCAGTGACATGAAGGCTATTAAACATCTTAAAATTCATACTAACATCTACATGTCTCTAATAATTTGTCTTACAAGCTGTTGACAAATTATTTCAGAAAGTCTCACCCAAAAAACAGTTGACATGGGGAGATCTGTATGCTTTCTCCAGTAGGAAGCACCCTTTTTATACTGTTTGAATTATTTGTGTGTTTCCTTAAATTTTTTGATCTCTTTAGATTCAATATGCTAATTCCAATGCCGAGATATATTTTTTTTATTCAGAGCTGATTTAAACACCTTCATATCCATTTTACTGATTTATTCTGATTGATTTTCAACTGCTCCTAATTGAATATCGGAATGTGATTGTCTTTTCAAAACTTTTAGTAAAGATGTGAAACCATTTCAGTTATATTCCAGTTCCTTAGCAGGCATGGAGGGAAAAGGTTTCTGAAACATTTGAAAGTACTGTTTTAAAAAATACGCTAGCTCTCCTTCCCTGTAAGCCCAGTTGAAAAGTAACTGGTTTCAAAATACACCCAGCTCTTTTTGGGCTGTTACAAGCAGAGTGCTGCTGGAAGCACAAATGCTTGCACGTAAGCCTAGTAAGTACTTATTTCACAGCTTGGATTGGTCTCGTCTCTTGTGCTTTTCTAGAAGCATTTAATGCAGTAATTCTTAATTTTACAGCATCAACTACCAATGCCAGTCCAGTCTCTACGTCCTCAACTGTTGTCAATATTTCCACATCAGCAGTAGCCACCATCTCACAGGTAAAACTTCTTCCTTGCTATATTTATGTGCAGCGTCTCGGTCACCTTTGTTTAACACCTTACTCAAAACTAACAAAGGAAGGCCAAATATGTGCATCACTTCAAAAGGAGCACAATGGGTGCTAGAGTTGCAGGGCTCAGTATGTAACTCGAAGTCAGCAAAATGACTCTTGCTGTCTCTTTCCCCGTGATGCTTTTCCCTTTGGCCTTCACAGTGAACTCACTTCATCTGTTCGAAGCTGTTCCCTTGTCTGCAGATGGTGTGGTGAATCTTAAACAGGGTACTGAGGTCTCTGAAAGGGAGGCATCGGAGAAGAAACAATAGAACTATTTTGAGAATCAGACTTCCAGGGAGAATTACAGGTGGATATTTTTTGAATGCCTTTGTTCTCCCTCAGCAAGAAAAGGAGAATTGGTCATACACAAACAAAAAACCCCAGTAAAGCGTGAGTTCCATTCTGATGGTGCTAGGATAAAACAAAGTCAAAAAGTCCTGCAGGTAGCACAGAGCCCTTCCTCCTGACTGTGACCTGCGGTGGGTAATACGTAGGGCTTTCAGTGGCTAACTGGTCTGCTGAATATACAAAAAATATACAAAATACAATACAAAGGAACCCTTCAATGTCCCAGCTTTGCAGAAGGAGAATATAGGGAAGGGGGAAAAAGCAACAGATGCACAAAAAGTCTTGTGTGCTTATGCTGTTGCTTTTTAAGGCGCTTTAATTAATATAAACTTGCTTGGAGTTCTAAGGGGAAAAAAATATTTTCTTTCAGTCATGCAGGCCAAAGTGCCTCATTCACAAATCCAGGGTGCTCTTTGAGGGAATTGGGAGTGCACAGTGTGCCAGAAAAGTGTGACCTGACATTTGGGGTGGCTGCTTTCTTTACTATCGGTAGCAGAAATTAAAATCTTCAAGCATAGCTTCAGGTGCTCAGTGATCTCGTCCTAAATTAATAAATAGTCTCCATAAGTGGGTACCTTTCTTCACAGCATGCAAAATAATTGCTTGCTGAAGTCAGGACATGAGTTAAAGACAGCTTATCCTATAGCTCTTCTGGCTGAGGTTGGGCCCTCGGCCAATGCCAGGACCACTTTCTGTTGCTGTCAATACATTTGATATCAGAAAGTAAAACATAACAAGAGAAACCCACGAATTCCAGAACAGAGATGGTGTGTGGCCTGATGCCATGGCATCTACTCTATATTCCCCTGTTACTGCCACATCGTTCATAATGAACTCCTTTTTGAAGAAACTGGAGACAGAGGATTGGCCCTGTGATTGCTGGCTCCTGCCTGTGCGGGGGCCGTGGGGAAGCCAGATCTCTCATCCGTCGTTTGAAATGTCCTACGTACACAGAAAGAAACAGCATGAAGTCAGACTGTGCTCTTGCTGGGATTTCTCTTTGACAGGCACATTCTAGCATAAGAGTCATCTTTATATAGAGTGTTTTCTGAAGGAAGTGTCCTATCATAACTAATCCTTCCCTCTGACAGGAATATCCTACGTACACGATCCTTGGCCAGAGTCAGTACCAGACGTGTTACCCGAGTTCTGGCTTTGGGGTTGTAACACCAGCAGACAGCAACACGGAGAGTTCTGCATTAGCAACAACTACATACCCAACCGAAAAACCAAATGCCATGGTGCCTACGCGGACGGTGCAGAGACATTCCTCTGGTAAGGTCTGGATCTTTAATAGGGGGGCTGCAAAATACCTGTGATAAAAAGGTATTTTCTGTGCAGACATGGGGAAAACTTTTTTCCAAAAGGTAATTGCAGCACCTTTGCGTGCTGACCTGGACAGGACATTTGCCTTCCGTTGTCAAACTGGTCTCGCTGGTGTGTGGAGTATTAAGGTAGACCAGCCAAACTTGTGTATTGGAAGACTTATGCTGCTTCAGCAAACACTTACTACGTGCTCTGAATGCCATCTAGGGAGATGGAATTCCAGGGGTGACTGGAGGAGTTGCCAACAGCAGCTCCCTGAGGACTGTTGACTCTGTCGTGTGTCGGGGCTGGGTGTTCTCTTGGGCTACAGGGCAGTTGATGGTATCCAGTGTCCAGCTCTTTCCCTCCTGCAGGCAGGCATTCATATTACCTGACAGCCATGACGTGGCCACCTGTCCCAGTTATGGGAGCCCTCTGGGACTGCTCCTGTATTTTCAAGAGCTGTAGTTTGGCCATCAGCTCTCGATGGCTTGGTCTCTGGTGTGCCTGGGGATACATCCTTTCCTTGCCTCTGCTTCATCATGTAAACCATTTTGGAAATGACATCTGCTGTGCTGCGCATGTGAGCAGATCTGCATCTGCAAAGCATTGTGTTACCTGGCACTTGTTGGGGAGATTATTTTAGCTGTTAAGAGAAGAGGTGTAGGAAGTGGATTGAAAAGGTTCAATTTACTATGTAAAGAAGTCACATCTTTGGCTGGCCTTTTCCACTAATGCCATGTCATGTACCAACCACAGTGGTGTTGACTAAAATTTCTTCACCAAAAATATAATTTTCTAAACTTAACAAGGACAAGAGCAAAGATTTAGGGCTTCATCCAGTGTCTTACCCAAGGAGGTATGAGATTCTTCCTGTGTTGTCAAACAGTATTAAATGGAAATTTGCTGTCTGTTACAGATTGGTAGGCAGGAAAAAAATACAAATTCCTTCGATTTTTGTTGGTGCCCTGGGTCTGGCCAGGATGAACTTAACTTTCTTCATAGCAGCTCTGCTGATACTGTGTTTTGGATTCGTGGCTAAAGCGGTGTTGATGCCACACCAGGGTTTTAGCTCCTGCTGAACTGACTCCTTGTGCAGTGTCAGCACTTTCTCCCCTCCACACCCCCGCAGCGAGCAGGCTGGAGCGGGATGAGAGTCTAGAAGATGGCACAGCTGCGACAGCTAGCCTGAGCTGACCAAAGGGATATAATGTCATGTTCAGCAATACAAACAGAAGCAGAGGAAGAAGGGGTGGCTTCCAAGGTGGCTCTTGCTTGGAGATTGGCAGGGCATCAGCCTGCTTCTGGGAGGTGCGCGATTGCCTCTGCAGCACTTTGACTTCTCCATCTTCCCCGAGTCCATCAGTAGTACCTGAGCTCTGCCAAGTCCTCAAACTCATTCAAGCAACCTGAAAGCAGGGATGGGTGGCTGCCAGTGAGCATAGCACCCAAATCAATAGTCCTGAACTCAGTGAAGTTCCAGACTTCTCTCACCTTCACCTTATGGGGTGCTACAGAGGGGGGATGACAAACGCCACGCTGTATGATGTAAATCATGAAGTGTGGTGCTTCAGGCACGTTCCCTCGTTTAGGAAGCAGTTGCCCTCTAGTTGGAGAGAGCAACAGCAGATTTACGTATGATAATTTGTTCTTCTTTGGTGTTGAAAACCTAAGGAATTGATGTTTTATTTAAAGACACTGGCCAGGGAATTGCCCATCTGTTAATGTGTGCAGTACCATTCTTTTTGGTTCAGGAATTCTCTAAGTTCACGGTTTTGCATTAATTTGCATAGGAATTGCAATGTCTCATCTTCCAGACCCATACTGAATTCAAGCTCTCTCAAGTCCGCTGTGTCTGCTGCCTTCCCGCTACAGTTCTGGTCCTGTTTCTGAACTAGTTAGGCAGACGTCTGGGATGTTAACTCTTCTGCCTGGACGGCAGGATTCAGAAAGTATTTTCCATCATGGCCGTAATACTCTGCATATCAAAGCAATGATTTTTATTATTTTAATGTTTTTTAAATGCTGGTGCTTTACTCTTTCCCTGGGAAGGGTGTTCTTACCAGTGGCAGAATAGGCTTCATGATGTGTCCTTGACAGTCATGGCCATGGTGCTTGGCCAAGTCTGCATCTTCAGGGCTGAGATCATCCCTGTTATTCTTTACTAGTTCTTGGATAGGCCAGCGGAGCTTACGGTGGCACAGGAGTGAGCAGCGTATGCGGAGGAGGAAAGAGCATGCATTGTGTGGTGGGTGTGTGACACGAAAGGCATTTTGACTAGTCTGGGAAATCTGGGAGGGAGCAGCATCATTAAATACTTTCCTTTGTACACTTATTCCAGACTGAGGGTTTCTGGTGCTTGCTCAAGAAGTATTAAAAGAAACAATTGAGTAATAAGGCCAGTTCCAGGGTAGTGAGACATCTGGGAGGTTATAGGTCTTAGGGTGGAGGGTGCTCGGTGGACTGAATTGAGGAGACAGAGCTGTTTTGAAATGATGGGACAAAAAAAGTCATTTTTTATGTTCTAATAAGGGTTCAACTACTACTGCATCAATAAAGGAAGATAACATCTTACCTTTTGCAAAGGAGGTTTTTGGCCAAATGCTATAAGCTTTATGTTGGTGTGTTTTGAGACATGAGGGGGTGAGAGCTGTGTGATTTCTTTCTTCTAGGAGATGCATCCATAAGTCCTTCATTATCAAGAGCAACAGCAAGTAAAGAGTTAGACGAGCAGACAAGAAAAAACATGCCTGGAAAGAACAGGGGAAAGAGGAAAGCAGATACCTCTTCCTCACAGGACAGTGAACTGGAGGTAAGTAGTAACCTTGTTTTCTACAGATAGCATTGCAGAATAGTGTGGTGGTAAAAGTCGTCCTCTCTTTCTTTCATCGTATCTCCATGGAAATGGAAGAGGATCATTAGACTAATAGAATAGTTTGCGTTGGAAGGGACCTTTACAGGCCATCAAGTCCAACCCTACTGCAATGAGCAGGGACATCTTCCACTGTATCAGTTTGCTCAAAGCCCCGTCCAGCCTGGCCTTGGGATGGGGATGGGGCAGCCACAGCTTCTCTGGGCAACCTAGGCCAGTATCTCACCACTCTCAGTGTAAAAATTTTCCTCCTTACATCTAGTCTGAATCTACCCTCTTTTAGTGTAAAAACATTACCCCTTTAATGACGCGGAAGCTTCGGACACCATACACGACGACCAATGTGATCAGGTAGATGCCATTTTATTGCACAGATAGCTCACCTTTTATAGACAATTCCCAGGTGATGCCTTTATAGTGGGCTATTATTAGCAGGTGATAACTAGTTACATGCTTTTATAGTTGGCTATTACTAGCTGTTTACATACCCAGTCTTTTCTTTTTTTTTTATTCTACTCAAGGTCCTACTTATCAGTACATTCAGAAGACAGCTACTCCTTTTCTGCCAGCTTCATTAGTTTACAAATCACAACTTAACCGGTTAGTAACCTCAAGGCCTGCACTGTTGTCAAGGGCCTGGACTATTGTCAGAGGCCTATTGTCAACAGCTGCCCAGAGCTTGGGATGCTCACAGGATGACCATTAATTTCTAAGAATTCTCCCACACCCCTTGTCCTGTCACAACAGACCCTACTAAAAAGCCTGCCTCCATCTCTCTTGATAAGCCCCCTTTAAGTGCTGAAATGCTGCAATAAAATATCCCCAGCACCTTCTCTTCTTCAAGCTGAACAACCCCAACTCTCTCAACCTGTCCTCATAGGAGAGGTGTTCCATCCCTCTGATAATTTTTGTGGCCTCATCTGGACCCACTCCAACAGGTCCAAGTTCTTACTGTACTGAGAGAGGATTTGGGATTTCCCATGAGCCATTTTACCTGAGAACTGGCCCAAATGAGTTCTTAAGTGGTGCTTGACAAGCATCACTTAAACACATCTTGGAATCATAGTGGTGTCAATGGAGGAGACATCTGGATGTCTCTAGTACAGCCTTCTGCTCAGAGCTGTCCCCATCACTAGAACCACAGCTTTGTGTAGTTGAGTCTTGAGAACCTCCAAGGTTGGAGATCCTGTACCCGTCTAGTGATCTGTTCCAGGATTGCCATGTCCACCTGGGGAAGGAGATTTTCTCTCTCCAACTGGAATCTCCCAAGCTTCAAATTTCCCCCTTCTTTTTCCATGGCAATTTTCCATTTGCCGCTACTGAGAAAAATCTGTCTGCATCATCTTTGCAGTTCCCTTTCAATTAATTGTGATCTGCTATTAGATCACCCTTAGTCTCCTCTTTGCTGAGATAAACCATCACAGGTCCCTCAGCCTCTCCTCTAGGCTGCTGACCATCTCAACAGCCTTTTGCTGGCTGCTGTCTAATTTCCCCACGTATCTCTGGAGCTGGGAATGCAATCTGGGGTCACCCAGTGCTGAGTAGGGTGACACAGCACCTTCTTTCTGCCAGCTGGGCACGCTTGGTATTCTCCAGCACACGATACATCTTATCCACAGGGAGAGCACCCTTCTGGCTCATTCTGCTCCTGGTGTCCACTGTACCCTCCAGCTCCTTCCAGCCTGGAGCAATACGCGGGGTCATTCTACCACACATGCATAGTCTGCAGTTATTGAACTTCTAGTTCCTGTTGGCCCAGTTCTCAAGTTTGTCAAAGTCCTGTGAGGAAACTCTGCTATTCCTCATGACAGACAGTCCCCCTTATTTACCATAACAAGGGTCATTTGCCTGTGCTCTCCAAGATCACAGACAGTAAACTACCCCAGCAGGGCTCTGAAGTTCCTTAGCACTCTTAAGTTTTTGCTTTTATGACTGTAAAAGCAAGAGAAGCTTTGGAAATAGTTTGACCAAGAGAGCCTTATTCTGCACATATATTTGCAGTGTACGGTATATAAACTCCACTACATTAAACTGAGTTTAATGAATAATGTGTTCAGCCTGATCAGTATTTAACAGATTAATACTGTTAAATACTGTTCATATCTGCTAAAAGCATACTGCAACTGACCACAAAATTAACCCTAAAACTTTCTCCATTATTGTAGCTCAGTGCTTGGAGTAGCTCAGCTCTAACCTGCTTTTGTTCTCTACGCAGCGAGTGTTTCTCTGGGACCTGGATGAGACCATCATAATCTTCCATTCACTTCTCACAGGGTCTTATGCTCAAAAATATGGCAAGGTAATATTGTCTTCTCTGTGGAAGAAAACCCCTTTCTGTCCTGCAGACGTAAATGCTAATCTTTGGTAAAGGAATAGAAAATGATATTTTGTTTTAAATCTAGAAGGTGATACTTTTAATTTGTTGGCAGTTTGGGGTGGGGAAAATAACTAAATTTGCCTTTATGCAGAGCTGGGATGTGGACATCACAAATACTTCCCTTCTATCAATACAAGTCTTAAAAGGTCTATTTCTTGTTACTATCATTGGGAATTATTGAGGTCACAGCACACAGTGAAAGGAAGTATTTTTTCTTCTTCAAAACATATTGAATATTTTTGAATGTTTTGTTTTGTTGCTTCTGAAAATGCATCAGTCCCTGTGATGCAGTACTAAAGTGTTTTGTTAAATTTTGGGTCACTGTATTACCAGAATGTATTTGTTGTTTTTTCAGGCGTTATTTTATTTTTGAGTTTAAAATACTGGGGAAATTGTAGTTCACACAAGTGAGTGCACATGAAATTACATGAGGTTTGACACACAGTAGAAACTCTGTGCAATGTAACTGATGAAAGTTTTATCACAAATTACTTCTGCCTGTAACCACAGTGAATTTACTTTCTCCTTTTGTTTTACCAGGACCCAACTCTAGTGATTGGCTCAGGTCTGTCAATGGAGGAAATGATTTTTGAAGTGGCTGATACTCACTTGTTTTTCAATGACTTGGAGGTACATGGCAAATGTTTTTGAAAGGCAAAACTCCATGTTACCCAGTTAGAATTACACTGCACAGTTTGTGAGGGCTATTGTGCTTCAGAGCCACTTTGTGCTGAAACGTAGCAGTGAAGTGGTTCTAAGCACAACCAAATCAAAGAGATGCACTCTTATGTGAGACAGGCATTCTACTGACTGCTAGTGTCATGAGCTCTCTTAGCGCTCTCAGGGGTTTATACTTGAACCTGTATAATAAAAAGAGTGATGTCTGCTTTGTCTTCTATTTTTATTCTGGACGGGTAAGCACTTTGTTTTTACTGATCGTGTTTTACAGAGATGTGGAGAAAGGGTGACCTTGAGGATGTTATTTCTCAGGGACTTTGACTCAGCCAAGGACAGAACTCAATTTGTGCATCTCAGTCAGTGTCTCAGTAGGTTACGTTGGCTGTGTAACAGCTCAGAAGGACACGCTTCCGTAGACCAGTGTGCTCTGCACGGGGAGGTCCCACAGCACCCTTCATTTTTCTTTCCTGCAAGCTGTCTCTGCTGCTCTCCACTTCCCATCCTGCCTCACGGACTTCTGATCAGCTCCCATCCTCCTTCATGGCCAGTATTCTTTGCCAAATTAAATACATCTCACTGTTCTGCATGACTTCCCCAGAAGCTGATTAAAAATCTTTGCTTCAATCATGGCAATGCTCTGTGCTTTGCTATTACATATTATCACATAGTAATAGACACAGTAATGTGATCTGTACAGGGAGGTGTGAGGTTATGCCAGAATCTGGAATTAGATGGTTGGACATAGCAAATTTCTTGACTCATGGTCTTCGATATGAGTCCACAAATATGGGCTCATGAACCTAATTTGCAGAATTTACAGGACTAGTTTAAAGCTGAATGTGAAAAGTGAACATATTATGGGAAAACAAGATGCTTTTGTTGTTGCAAATAGAAACTTAAATGGAATTTCCATTTGTGGCTGTGACTGCTTGCAGCTGTGAGCTTTGCCAAGGTGGAAATGACAGTTACCTCCCTGCCCCAGGAGAAAAAAAGGAAAAAAAATCCGAACCCCCAAATACAGTCTCTTGTGCTGGAAAGGTAGTCACTGATATGTTAACTATGTGATCAACAGCAACACTTAAAGCTATGGGTCTTGGTTAGCAGCAGCAATGGGAAATTCTTGTAATGGGGAAAATTCACTTCTTGTCCTATTATCTCGGGATTAAATCTCGCAATTTATCTCGGGGTTAAATCAGCCGTGCAAAACACCAGAGTCTTGGCAGTACCACCAGCTGATGTGTCACTCTAGGGTTTGTGCTGTGGCTCTCTGGTAAGGGAATTGACAGTTGTGTTGATGAAATGGAATATCAATACTTGACCAGATAATGTGGGTTTGGGGTATTTTTTGTTTGGTTTGTTTTGTTTTTGTGAAACGGCAAAAGGGTTTCAAATGACAAGTGAGTTTTGAGTCCAACCTGTTTAGTGAGTGTTGGGAGTTCCTTTTTTTGTGGACAACCCAAAATGTCATAGAAACACATTTTTATCAGACTTTTCTGGTATTTCAAATCCCAGTCTTAGCAAGGACCTGTAGATGCTGAGGAGTTAAACCTAGTACTGGAAGACAAAGCTAATGGGAGCTGTGTGTAGGTTTGTGGAGGCAGTATGGCATGGCTTGTTACTGTTGGGAAATGGGAGGGGATTGTTTTATATCACACTTCCTTTTATCTGCAAGTTTCAGTATGTTCTGGATTCCAACAGCGTGACTTTATTCTTTTTTCTTAAACAGGAGTGTGACCAGGTACATATAGAAGATGTGGCATCTGATGACAACGGCCAAGATTTAAGGTGATGTATTGATGAATGCATGAAACGTATAGCTGATGAAATCTGTTTTTTGTGGGGACTTCAAGCCCAAAGGGGATGGAGGTCAGCGTTGTGCAGGTGATGAAACTTGGCAAATTGTGGTTCTTAGCTGGGTGGTATTTCTTTGAAGACCTACAAAACATTGGACTTTTGGAATTATAATGTGAATTGTATTGTCCACTGTTGAATGTTGCCTGTGCACTCAATGATGTATCATAAATGGAGAACCAACACTCCAAACTTCATGATCTGGCCTTTGAAAGTCTCCCTATGGTTTGTATCCCTCTGTGAGCTGATTGTGCACACTGTCAGGGGGGTGAAGGTAAGTTCTCTGCTGCATTAATGAGCTGAACTGGCTCATGGAAAGGTCTGAAAAGTGCCTGACTGTCAGGGAGAAAGAAGTATGGGAAAAGTGATGAAGCAGGACCTGCTTCCTGCAGTCATGGTAAAGCAGCCTGTCTGCTTGTGGAGCTACAGCTGTGATGTAAATACACAGCTGTTACGTTTGGAAGATCCTATGCTGGGATCCTATTGCTGCAGGATGAGAAAGGGGTTAGCGGGAAGATGCGCTGTATGACAGAGGAGTGAGCAGGCAAAGAGCAAAGGGAGGTTTTGTAGTGGAGGGTGTGAAAGAAGAGTTGGATTGGTACGTTTCAGTACGGCAGTTCGGACCCACCAGCAAGAGTAGCTGGATATCTGAGTACATTGCCAAGAGAAGTCGGTCTCTGCTGTTGAGGTGCAGTGGGGATTGTGCAGAGTTCCTCTCCAAGGTGCTTTTCTAGCTGCCCTCAGAGCTGAAGTTCCTGGCTGCAGCCCTACCAGGAAAGCTGCAGTGATTCTGCCGCTGTGGCACATGTAACACATCTGCTTTTCTGAAACAGCAACTACAATTTCTCCACGGATGGCTTCAGTGGCTCAGGAAGTAATGCAAATCACAGCTCATCAGTTGGTGTCCAGGGTGGAGTGGACTGGATGAGAAAACTGGCCTTCCGCTACCGCAGGGTACGCGAGATCTACGACAAATACAAAACTAACGTTGGAGGTGAGTGTTCACCTGCACCCAAGTATCTGAGCACTAAATGGAGTTTGTGGTGCCAGGCTCCACCCTTCTCACAGCTTTTGCTTTCCTGGATGTTTGGATGCGAAAAGTAACCACTTTCCTAGTGCTAAGTGGGATCCATGGAATCTAAGAGGGTACATCTTCCAAAACTGGACGGCATGCCAGTGCAATCTGGGAGTTATCATATAGATAAGGGTGATCAGAAAAAAATTAGGTGCAAACAGTGTTCGTTGCTAATTTTGTTGCTAATTTTGCATGAAAGGCTGCCTGCCACTCTGCTTAGAACAGGCCTAAGTGACTTACATATCATGCTGCTCAGAAGGCCTTTTCACTTGTGTCTTCACAAAGTGTGTCTTTTATTGTGGTATTGTCAAGAAATACAGCGTTCAACCTTTTGGCTGTTGTGCTCATAGTCACAGAATCCCAGATGAGCAGGGGTTGGAAAGGACCTCTGGAGATCACCCAGTCCAACCCCCTGCCAGAGCAGGGTCACCCAGAGCAGGTCACATAGAATCAAGTCCAGACAGGGTTTGAATGTCTCCAGAGAAGGAGACTCCACCACCTCTCTGGGCAGCCTGTTCCAGGGCTGTGCCACCCTCACAGGAAAGAAGTTTTTCCTCATTTGTGGAAATTGGTGGAGCACAGGTGGAATTTCCTGTGCTCCAGTTTGTGCCCGTTGCCCCTTGTCCTGACCCCGGGCACCACTGAGAAGAGTCTGGCCCCATCCTCTCGGGACCTGCCCTTTAGCTGTTGCTCAGCATTGATGAGATCCCCTCTCAGTCTGCTCTTCTGCAGCTGAACATCCCCAGGTCCCTCAGCCTTTCCTCGGCAGAGAGATGCTCCAGTCCCTCATCATTTTCATAGCCCTCTGCTGTACCCTCTCCAGCAGTTCCCTGTTCTTCTTGAACTGGGGAGCCCAGAACTGGACCCAGTGCTCCAGATGTGGCCTCACCAGGGCAGAGCAGAGGGGGAGGATGACATGACATCTCCACCATGTGTTCACAAAGTCACTTAAAATCTTCTAGTTTTGTTTCCCTTCCAATGTCAAAGTAGTAATAATGATGCAAACCACAGATATCCAGTGTAGATAAATTTTCTATTTAGTCTGAGTTTGGCGTTGCCACCCTGGGAAAGAGGTGCTGCTGGAGCAGCTTACCTGGCAGGGTGGCTCAGCCTGCCGGGGGGTGGGTTTGGGTATCCTTTGCCTATGCAAAAAAAACTTGATAGAATGTTTTCTTGGACATATTTCCAAAAAATCAGGTGTTCAAAAGGATAACTTTCAGCCTTAAAAATCTATCAGTGTAAGATCAGTGTAAGTCTGCATTTCAATGTGCTACAATTCCCTTATTCCTGGTGGGGATCAGACCATTATTCCATATTTTGCATGTGGGAAACCCAGATGCAGAGTTTTTCAGGACCTGTCTTTACCCAATGGTAAAGTAGTTGGCAGTGCAGCCCACAGTGGGTCCTTCCACGCCAGTTCAGGGCTGGAATGGGGTGTGGGGTTCATACGTCATGGCTGGAAACTGGGTGGAGAGAGGTTCAGAAAGGGTGCTCCTTTCTTGTATTTACTGATGGAAGCAGGTTTGAGTGTATGGGCTCCATTGCTGGCTGAGTTTAATTCAAAACTGAGAACATGATATCTAAAAGGGATAAAAAATAGGGAAATAAAAAAAAAGGGGGGGTGGTAAAAAAGATATCTAAAAGGGATTGCAGTGGAAAGGGTCACAGAATCACAGAATCGGCTAGGTTGGAAGGGACCTTAAAGATCATCTTGTCCAACCATCAACCTAATTTTGACAAAAATAAACACTAAACACCCACACAACAAACAAAAAGCAACACCATCACTAAACCATATCTCCCAGCACATATCTCCCAGGTCCTTGGGAAGTAGGAAGTCAGAGAGGGTGACTGCAGGAGTTCCTTCCCCTGCTGTCTGTTGCCTTGGACAACACCTATTGCTGTGAGTGCTTTGTACAAGAGAAATGTGTTTTGTTGCGTGTATCCTGGGAAGTGGTTTGAAATAATTGGAGAAAAGTGTCTACCCAGTTCCCCACAGTGAGAGTCACAGATGGGTGTCTGGGTTTATCTGTGTCGCTGGAAGCTGGTTTCTCCCATTGCCTTGAGACAGTTTCAGCTTTCAGATGCCTTCAGTACCATGTTATTTATCGCCGAACAGGCAGCTGTTAAACTGAGTGATGGCTCTCTCTGCATTAGACTTGCCAGCTAAACTGGGAGCACCGGTGTTGCTTGTCTTCCAGGCCTCCTTAGCCCCCAGAAGAGGGAAGCTCTGCAGCGACTAAGGACTGACATAGAAGTACTAACGGATTCCTGGCTGGAAACTGCATTGAAGTCCCTGCTACTCATACAGTCCAGGTACAGAAACTGGAAATGTGTCTGTGGCTTTCTCAGCCCTTTCTCTCCCTTCGCTGTGCGTGCAGTGCTGTGCTGCGCTGCGTGTCTGCTCTGTTTGTCACAGGAACTGGGAGGCAAAGTGAGAGAGTGCAGGAGCTCCACTCCTGAGCGCCTGTTGGGATTTTTCTGCTGCAACATCTGTTGTTCAGAAGGTTCCCTTCATAGGACTGCGCTCACAAAATTGTGTTGCGGTCAGAGAATTTCTGATTAAAACAAAAAAACAAACAAGCAATAACCACACATCAAAATCCTGGCATAAAAAGCCTCTTGAAGGCAGGACACAGAAGCATGTGGCACTTTGGAAAGCCAAGCAGGCTGCTCAGAGCAGCCCTCAGCACCGCTGGCCGTAGATGTGTTTTTACAAGTGTTTTTCTTCTTTTAGAAAAAACTGTGTGAATATCCTGATCACAACCACCCAACTGGTGCCAGCTCTTGCCAAAGTTCTCCTGTATGGATTGGGCGAGGTGTTTCCCATCGAAAATATTTATAGTGCTACAAAAATAGGTAAGGGGTTGCGCTGAGTCCCTGGCATGGAGGGGTCTCCTGCGGGAGAGCTGTGACTTTGACACAGGAAAGACAATTTCTGCAGCTGAGCAGCCCGTGGCTGCTGTGGTCCAGCTGGCCACGTAATAGTGGTGGCTTCTGGCCTCACGAGCTGAACTGGCTGTTATCCCCTTCCCAGCAAGACAAGAGTGTGTTTCTGTACGGGGAAGAAGGGAGCTGTTCAGGCTTCTGTTACTCTCTGCCTGAGGCTCATTATGGTGGGATTGTGTTTTGGCAGGTAAAGAGAGCTGTTTTGAGAGGATCGTGTCACGATTTGGAAAGAAAGTCACCTATGTGGTAATTGGAGATGGGCGTGATGAAGAGGTTGCAGCGAAGCAGGTGGGTTTCTGACTGGAGAGGCGGGATGTGGGTGGATGCAAAGGGAAATTACTGCAGCAGTCTTTTTCTGCAGGGACTCTTTTTCCAGGGCTGAACTTCAGGCCAGGGGCAGCCAGGGGGGAACTATGCCTTTGACGCAAGAGATCTTTCTTTCACTACGTTAAGATGGGGAGGTTTTTGGCTCTTCAGGGTTTAAAGTTTCTGTTTTACTCTTGTTTAAGATTGTGTGTAACATTGTCCCTATAGAACAGTAGCTTGATGTAGCATGTCTTGGTCATACCATGCAGCAGTCAGTGAGGATAATGTCGTTTCTCGAAGCACAGAGAGAGTCAGGACTCAGTTGCCAGCAGTCAGATCAATACACGGCATCTACCATGAGCCTGAAACAAGGAGCAAAAACTTCGATTGATTTGGACAGGCCTGTTGTCAGGACACTGTCTCTGCAGGCTTCACGCTGTCTGCTGTGGCCGGAGTTGTCATATACACAGGGTCCCTGGGAATGGCTTTCCTGGGCAAAGCAGCAGCTCACAGCCAAGTGCCAAGGTTTCCATCAAACTGTCAAAGCAGCTGGTAGTCAGTGCCGGTGCCCATCATAAACAGATGTGCAGAGAAGATAAGCTTCAGGTACCGATGTGCATAGGGCCAAGGTCCTTCCAGCACCTGGTGTGCTCAGATGGTGTTGTCACAAATGCCGCATTGTGCAACCCCGTGGGTGTACCTTGACTGCTTCCACCCAGCTGTAAAATCACCTCGATAAACCTGACTTTGTCATCTCTCTTACAGCACAACATGCCTTTCTGGAGAATCACAAATCATGCAGACCTCGTGTCCCTTCACCAAGCCCTCGAGTTAGACTTCCTGTAAGAAGTTGGAGCGAAGGCATGACTGCAGCTCCCACAAGCCCTCTCCATTGCTGGGGAGGCAGAAATCTCTTACATTTGGGGACTCACTTTTCAGCTTGATGAAGAAAACAGACCTAATGCAAACTGTTCAGTAGACCATGACAGCAGGTCATTGCCTCAGGAGCACAGGCTCTGCCAAGGACAAAGTTATCCTAGAAAGAAGTACTAGACTCAGCAGAGCTAGGGCTTGTCTGAAGAAGAGACTTAGAGCAGCCAGCTCGCAGGTAGTCTCCAGAAGGGAGGGTGATACAACAGCCTTCTCCTTTCTGTTCAGCTTAGTTGTAGAACCCAAGTAAACACAAAACGTTATTTTTATAGAAAAATATTGATGGCAGAGGTGAACCTCCCTTGTTTCGCAAAGCTGAAAAAGCTATGTTTTTTTTCCATAGGAAATACTAATGAAAATGTCAAAAATACCTCTATTGTTGTGAAATGTGTCCTCTCTCCTTCCCTGAGTGTTCAAAGCAGTTAATTTATTACAATGTCCTTATGTTATTTTCTCAATGTGGGATTACTGGAAAATAGAAAGTTAAGGGAATGTTTCTGGGATATGTGGTTCCTGCAGAGGAAAGCGTTGCTGGTCTGAGTTGATCCCAGTGGCTTCTGGTCAATGTGTGCACAAGCCCTGTTAACAAGGAGATCACTGGATTTCAGATATCCATGACCCAGACGTAGATCCCACAGATTTTCCCTGTAAAGGAAGACAAAACTGCCTGTGAACATTAGATACAGCACAACTCTATTGCAAACTGCTCAGATGTGAACAGAGTCCTTGTCTGGACTAGGAATAATTTGAGAGAACTAAATTCTCATGAATGTTACAAAGAAAGGGAATGGTTATTAACCTTCACCTCTGCTTTCCTGACTCTATTTGTGAGAGTAAGCTCCTTTTAGTAAAATCAGATTCAGTTTTCTTGTATTCTTCTTTGCATTAGCCTAACTACATAGTTAGAAACAAAACCCTTGTTAAGAGGGACTTAATTTTCTAAAACACTGTGACTTGGCAGCCTGGAGCACACTGGCCTTGGGAGTGATGCTTACACTAATTTTTCTGCTACCGTCTCAGATCAAAAGGCTGGAGTCAGTGACCTGCAGTACCACAAGCCAGAAGTAGCCACTTGGAGACTGGGGGCTGGCACGGGGCGCTGGTTTTGTGCCAAGTCAAGGCTGTGACCAGTGGTATCTGCC
Source organism: Arenaria interpres (assembly GCA_013399435.1). Taxonomy (NCBI): domain Eukaryota; kingdom Metazoa; phylum Chordata; class Aves; order Charadriiformes; family Scolopacidae; genus Arenaria; species Arenaria interpres. The sequence continues at coordinate 44,105 of VXAK01000258.1, forward strand.
TCCTGCCTGTACCCTGATGGCACCAAATCAGCAGGTGCCAGGGGTGGGTTTCTGCAGGGAGGGCAGGTGTCAGCTGTGTCCCACCGCAGGCCTCTGCTGATCCAAACACTGCAGCTGCACCCAGGACCTGCCAGGTCGCTGGTCTCCAGCCCAGTGTTACCTGCCTGGGACCCCAGGGAACTGCTCTGGAAGCATGTTGCTCCAGGGAGGGTGCTGCCCCACTCAGACTGTGCCCACAGAAGCAGGTGATGTGTTCACTGCGTTCCTTTCACAGCATTAGTTGCTGAGGAACGATTGCCATCAGTGCTGGGGGAGTTGCTCTGGTGTGCCCCAGGAGCCTTCCTGGGCAAGCTCTGGTCAGCACTTGGGGTGGGGGGGGGATGCTGAGAGCATCTCCTGGGTTTGGATCCCCAGAGCTACGGGACTGGACACGGGTCTCTGTTTCACATGTTCCTTGCTCCAGTTCTGGTTTTTAATTAAAAAAGAAAAAAAAAATCAGAGGAGTTTCTCCAAAGTGGTCTGAGGCGTTAGAAGCAGTCTACTTTCCACCCACCTCCTTGCTGGGTGTTGGCCTTGTGCTCTGATCTCAGCAGGAGCTCTGGGTCTGCATATTTCCCCAGGAATTCTGCTTCAGGAGCCATCTGTGTAGAAGCTGCTGCCTGAGAGCAGCCCGGCCTCTCCTCCCATGAGAAAAATGCGAGGAGCCAATTTCTGCTGTAGGTGTTCCTGAACAGCTCAGGGGAGGAGGTGTCTTTTGGCTGTGCTGGCCCAGCAGAGCCCTAGAGCTGGGGCCGTGTGTGTCCTGCTCAGCCGCAGGGGTTGAGGAGAATCAGGAGCAGGAGCCCATGAGGCATGTTCTCCCGTCTGCAATGAGCACGGGGTGGAGGGCCCAGGGGTGTGACTGGGTGTCCCTGCGCAGCAGCGGCAGCCCGGGAAGGTGTGTCGGTGTTTGGCAGCAGCGTGGGCCCCGGACAGGGAAGGCAGGGCTCTGGCTCCGTTACTGCAGGGTCCATAAAGAGTTCCATCCGGGATCCCTGTGACACGTCCTTACTGCGCCAGCCAGGGCGGATCTGGTGGGAAGTGAGCCGCTCCAAGGAGTAGCCCCGCTGCTCCCAGGGTCTGAAGTGTCTCCAGAAGACCAGGACTTATTTGCAGTCACAGAAGAGTTTGTGCTGGATCCTGAACATCTCTCTGCGGCTCCCCAGCCCATCCAAAGGTCTCCTGTAAACAGGCTTGGGACGTGTCCCAGCCTGTGAACTAGCCTGTTCGGGGCACGTCTCGTACTCCGGCTGGCTGAACTTTGGGATTAAAACCTGTGCCTTAAACCTCCCACCAGCCGGTGTGGCCGAGTGGCCCCTTTGCTTCACTGATGCCCAGAGCAGCTGGAAGGAGAGGGGCTGGTGCGGCAAGGTGGGATGGGTTTTGCCCAGGCGCTCGCTGCAAGTGCTGAACCCGAGGCACCAAGCAGCCCAGCAGCTGGCTGGCTTTGCTTTGTGTTTGTTTACTTTAAAATGTTTTTGGGAAATTTTAAGATGGCAAAATTTTAGCTGAGTGTGGAACTCTTGCTGCCAGTGACATTTCATACTGATATTTATACGATGTCTCCTTGAATGTATGTAAAGTACTTTTATAATAGGAGGTTGATGGTACATTTCTGTGTTTATGTTTAATAAAGGTTGACCTGACTATTTTATTTTTTTTCCTCTGCTGGCTGAATTTAAGACTTTTTCCTGTCTCGTGTGGCAGGAACTGCATCTTTTTCTGAGCATTGCTGTGCATCTGTCTCTGTGCTCTCGCATTTCCCCTGGCCTGGCTGGAGCTGAACTGGTGACAAACCCGAATGCCTGAGCGGCAGCCAGCCCCACGCGCTGCAGCCTCTCGTCCAGCCCCACCGCAGCCGCAGAGGGTTTAAAACATAAGACACCTGATCCACTAATATTTGTTGCCTCCAAGACCCCTGGGGGAGAGCTGTCTGGAAGGCGGCCGGACCTGGCAATAGGCACTGGGTTACCGACCCCTGGGCAGCAGAAGCTGGAGGGGTCCCGGGCGCTGCGGAGCCTTTGCCTGTTCATGGTCTGTGTAATGGGAACTGTCCTATGAACTGGAAAAAAAAAATAAAGTCTTTATTTTCTATAGTCACTGCCTCAGCCTATTCTCTTACACCCCTACAGTCAGTCCAGGTCCCTTGTGAGTGCCTGGCCTGGGCTTGGTGGCACCAACGGCATCAGGGTGATGGTGCCACAGCTCCCAGTGCAGCCAAGACCCCGCTGCCCTGGGCAGCCAGCGGTGGAGGTACCGGCTCCTTGGCGCTGCTGGGGTTCCCAGGGGAGAGCGTGGCTCTTGGACAGTCCCACACAACCTAAACCATCCTTTCCTTTTTGCACAGGCTGACAAACAGCCCTCCTCCCCGCCGGCTGCTGGTGCCACTGTCCTTGGGCACGGGTTCTGCTCTGGGACCAGCTGGCAGGAGCGGCTCAGCTCCTCCTCTAGCAGCAGCCTGCTGCCTCCCCTCTACGGTGGGATCCCCTCCAGGTACAGGGTGGATGATGGAGTCAAGAGGATGGGGCCAAGGACCAACGCCAGGACGTGCCACAGCTGCTGGCAAGGGGCGGTTCTGGGGCCTGTGGGGGTCAGGCATGGAGCCAGGGGCATCACCCCCCAGGGAAGCAGCGGGTGTCCATGCCCAGGAGCCGTCACAGCCCCACACTGTCCACATCAACACCTTGTTCGGCTGAGATGCAGGTCGTGGCCAAGGCCAGCCTGGTCCTGGCATCAGGAGCACTGCCCAGGGTGCGGTGGTGGGAATGCCAGCAAATGCACATTGAGGTGGCCATCATGCGCCAGAAGTGCTGAGCCACACCATGGCCATACACAGGGACACAGCCACCCCCCACCAAGAGGACAGGGTCCCAGGGTGCTCCGGCACCCTGCCAGTCCCCACCCCACAAACACCATTTGCTGCTCGAAGGAGAAAAGTGTTGCTCTGGGGTAGTGGCAAAGGGGTGACCTGCCCGGCCCAGGGCCCAGCTCCAAGCACAAAGCTCTGCTCTGCCCCTCTCCTGGCCAGCAGCAGGGAGGGAAAGGCAGGCAGGCAGGGACCGGCCAGCATGGCAAAGGGCAGAAACCAACATTTCTGTCCATGAAGAATCCGCACTGGAACGTGCTTCCCTGTTTCTGAAGGGGCACAGCCCCACACACCCTGACCCTGTCCCGCACCACCCTCCCCAGGCTGCAGGCACCCCCCAGCCCTGCCCGGGGGAGTCCCAGCCGCCTTCCCCTCCCTGAGCGGGGTGAGAGCAGGCAGCCTTTGGCCTTAACAGCAAAACAGGAGAAGGAGGAGAATCCTGGCTGCAAGCAGAAATAGGAGATAGTCCCTGCCAAGGAGGGAACAAGCTCTTCCCCATCAGGACCCACCTCCCCGAGCAGCAGCGGCGGCACAGGCTGGGCACAGACAGGGAGAACAAACTGTTGCTGGTTTTTTTTTCTTCTGAAAAAGCTAATAATAAATAACAAGAGAAGCTGACCCAGCAGTACAACTACAACATGCTGGACCCCCCATGAACACCATGGCTGTTCTTGAGGGCACAGCCATGGGAGCTGTGCCAGGTGCTCACACATCACCCCTGGTTTCTGCCAGGTCCCTCCGGCTGCCCAAAACAGCAGCTGTGGGAGGCAGAAGAGGAACAGAACTAATAAATCTATCTCCCTGACAAGTCCCTTTTGGAGGAGCTGGCCTCAGACAGCAGACTCAAGAGCAGCAGCCCCATTGCGGAAGCGCTGCCTCACGGGCCAGGAGATGGCAAACTGGGCCTGAGCCAGCCATTGCATCCGCCTGTTCACGAGGTCCGGCACCGAGACCGAGCGAAACTCTAGCCCGTCGGTCCCCCTGTTGGCATCCACCATGTCGTAGCCACCTTCTTGCTGCACCCACACGTTGGGGTGCAGCCACTTGTAGTAGGTGACCCTCAGTGCCAGCCCTAGCAGGTAGCAGGGCAGCGCGGCAGAGAGCAGTGGGATGAGGTAGGAGCTCTCATCAGAGGGGAACCGGCACCAGAGCCAGGAGAGAGCCAGCAGCGTGCTGTCCACCAGGATGAAGCCATGATAGATGATGCTGCGGTACAGCGTCCTCCCCTGCGCCACATTGAACCAGCTGAAGTAGAGGATGACGGCCACCATGGCGCGGTAGAGCTGCTCGGAGCCAGACGACTCCATGAAGTCTGTGCCCTGGAGAGTGACCCAGAGGAACATGGCTAGCCACACCAGTGGGAAGTGGATGGCCACGGCGTAGGGCCAGAGCAGGGCGAAGAGGGCGACCACGAGGATGCGGGGGCAGATGAGGAAGAGGTTCCACAGGAAGTAGATGATGGAGGAGTGCCAACTCAGCTCGTACTTGTGCTGCAAGAAGGAGCGCAGGGACTTGTGGTAGTCTAGCAGAGACCAGGCCACACACAGGAACGCGGTGCAGATCCCCAGTCCTGCAAACACAGAGGTGGAGATGCTGAGGCACCTGTGTCTCTCCCTTAGTCTTCCTCCCTCTCCGAGGAGGAGGAGGAGGCCGGTGCCCAGCCTTGCCCAGGAGATGGGGAAGAAGCAACAGGACAGCACAGCCCTGCACACCCATCTCCCAGGTGGACAGGAGGTGGGTGCTGGCATGGTTGGGGTCCCCATTTCATTGCAGTGACACTTGCTCCCCACGCCAGGCCGGGCACAAAGCACCTCTTTGGTGGCCTGTGTTCCACCCTCCGTCCACATCCACAACAGCTCCCCAGTGGGCTCCTGATTCCTCTTCTGACCCTCAGCCCCTCCTGGGGCATGTAGGAGAATGACCAGAGAGGTCTTCCAGCTTCAACCCTCCCACCCCAGTCCCAGCACAGTCCATCGGGGCATGTGGGTGCAGGACAGGGATCCACGCCCCTGTGTGTCACATCAAAGGAAGGAGTGACATGGGAGAAGAATAATACCTCAAGCAAGGACAGACAAACAGTGTCCTGCAGCCCCACAGACAGCCCATCTGTCCTGTCCGAGCCTGCTCTGCCTGCACCCCTGCAGCCCCCCTCCTTGCCTCAGACCCCTCACCCTGGGAGGGCTCTGCCTTGTTTGTCCGCAGGATAACATAGAGGAGCAGGGTGAGCTGTGGGGTGTTCTCCAGGAAGGTCTCGAAGAGGCGCAGCATGCTGATGTCGTGGGAGAGGAAGGCAATATGGCTCTGCTCCTCTTCCTCCTCTGCCTTCTCCCAGCACACCTTCCAGCCCACCTTCAGAGCATGGAGGCACCTGTGGGGAGACCCGGCCACTGGTGGGGGGCTGCTGGTTGGCAGCACAGCGCACCCCTCGGTCCTCCTGCTGCCCAGGCAGGACAACTGAAACCGCTCCCATTTACACCCAAAGCGCTTCCTCCCCTTCCCCAGCCGAGCACCGCGGTGTCCACATCCCGCTCAGCCTCTGCGTGAAGTTCAAGCGCGAGACTGAGCATCGCCCTTGGCGGAAGAGGACGGATCATTTCCTTCCCGCGGGAGGGGAGGCCCCACACAGACACCCTGCTTCCCCAGACGGCCAGGAGCCTCAGATGAGTTTTTGGGGCGCTCCCCCAGCCCGCCCTGAGGGTTTGGCAGCGGTGACAGCAGCGGAAAACAAAGCAAAACTGGCACTTTGGGATGTGGGTGAGAAACTTCAGCTGGAGGGAAGTTGTGTGAGCCAACCGCTGGCTCTCACTGACATGCTTCCAACCCGGGGCTGGGCCAAACCGCTCTGCCCGGGGAGCCCCTTGGA
>VXAK01000262.1:0-44593 GCA_013399435.1 Arenaria interpres
CAATAAATGCCATAGGTATTGAGTGACATAGCTGAAAAGCAGATTTGTGATAATGCATCATTATTGGCTCCAATTAATTATATGGATATAATTTATCTATTGCTACCATTTCTTCCAGTATTTCTATGCCCATTTTCCTGATGAAAAGCAGACTTGTTACTTGAAATAAATGCATGAATTTTGCTTGTCACTTTGTTCTTGAAAGCAGTTTTTACAGAATAATAGTGTCAAATTGAAGTTTGATTATATTGTTATAAAAAAAAAAAATATTTCAAATCTGACTGAAATAGTCATCCCACAAAAGTACATAAACATCTAAAGCAGGCCCTTAAGATAAATAGGCAGGACTTATTCACTCTAAATATACATTTGATTGTTTAAATATTTTTTTATGAATCTTGACCAATTTTCTAGCTTCCTGCTTACATTCAGGACTCAGATTAAGATGATCCCATATCAATAGCCCTCACACCAATGTCAAATATAGGAACTACTGCTGCTACTAAATACTTCCTTTTCTATAAATCTAGAAATAGAATTAGGGTTTTAAGGGCATTTTTACCCTGAGAGATCATAAACTGTTTATCCTCCTCTTGTGTTTTTCATAACTTTATTTCCCAGAACTCAGTTCTCTTCCTCAAATGTTTAATTTCTATTGGAGCATGACCAAATTAAAAGCCCACAAATAAAGAGTGTGCGTGGTTGACTGAATTCAGCTGCCCAAATGATGCAGAATGCCTTGAACCTATATCGTTTATTTAGTAATTTTTCCAAAGATCATCTGTAAATGTAAGTAATGATTAAACACCAATTTTACTATTACTCCAAACCACCGAGACCAACAATTTCTGGAATCTAGAACTATTCACTACAATCATCACTTCCTGTTTAAAATTATATTTTTAGATTACTATAAACTCCTACTTATTCACATAATTTTGAATTATTCATTGCTCTGTTTAAATTGTGTTGCAGTCTTAAAAAAATCTCTTACGCCTATGCTCTATAATGCTTTAATAGTATTTTTAATCAATTAATGAAACTTGAAATTGAGTGAGAATATCCTAAGAACTTAGTTTGAGACTATTGCCCAAAGTCATGCTAATTGTTTTGGATCTATATCTCTCTTAATTGTGTTCATGAAGGACCACATTAGATAGCTCATTATTTCCACAGCCATACTGGCTGATTCTAATATTCAGGGAAATCCTGCTTACGCTGGCAAAACACTAGGGGAACATCAGTCTTCTTCTAGAACTCCAAAACTCTACTGCCCTAGGACCTCTGGGGCAAGAAACCAACACCAAAAAACACTCCGAAAAAAACCACCAATACCACCACAATGACCATTCAGTTCCAGAGAACTCCTTTGGTGATTGCCTAAATCCCTTGGATACCCATTATCTGCGTTTGCTAATATGGAAAGTACTTAACTTTAGCAGCTACAATTCAGTATCATGAATCAGTAATTCACCTGACTTGAGTGAACTTTGTTACTGACATATGCTAAGAATATGTAATTACATATCATGTGCTTCCTCCCCCCTTCAAATCAGAAATGTTTATATTCTATAAACCATCTCCTATACTACTATCAAGAATTATATCATGTATGTCAGCAAAACAGTAACTAGGATTTCATTTGTTCCCAATATACTTAGAAACTACATTTTACAGTGTAGGTCCGCTCATCTCAGATTCTTCCTAGTACCATCTTGCTTATTTAATTGCTACAGAGAACTGACAGAGGAATGAGAAAGCAAACAAGTTTACACAAACAATAAGGTTAAAAGAATCAGGTGCACAATATGTAGACATGAGGGTAAATGAAGCAGAAGTTATCAGCATGACATCTAGAACAAGACAAACTAAGCACCATTTTTGGCTTGACAAGCCAGTAATCAGATCCATGCTCGCTATGACTACTAAGCTCAGAGATATAAAATTATTGATGAGGCTTCCAGAGAAGACTAAATAATGTTAAAATGGACGTTAAAAAAAAAAACAACCACCCAACAACAACAGAACAAACCGGCCTTATTCCATTTTCTTACTCACATATGCAAAAAAACCCCCTATGATTTTGCAAATAAAGATGTTTTCAAACTGATAGTCTGAGTTTTTCATTTGTAATTTAAAGTTAGTCTGGGTCTTCTTTCTGTAACTTCCAAATGCAATGAAAGCCTTCTAGCACAGCTAACACTGGGGAAGAACAGGGAAGAATCGGACTGTATTACATTCACATAAGGACAAACATGCTCGTTCTCCTCTATAATTAATGGATGCAGTTAAGCACCTGCAGAGCATGCTTCAGTTACCAGAACATCTGATAACCTCTGAAAGCACCTACCCTTCTCTACTGATTTAGCAAATGCTCCTAATTTAGGTGCCACAGTTAGATGCCAAAATTTAGTGGTTACTGACACGAGTCAGTCATTATCAGCCCTGTGAAAAAGATTCTGATAGTTCTGATAAATGCTCCAGTAGATTTGCAAGTGCAATTTAAAGAAAATTGTATGTCTGATGCCTCTCTATTGACCACAACTTCTCCTGATACATATTTTCCAGTTTCATCATATACAATGTATAAGAACAGATACTAAATGGAAGTTCACCTCCTAGTAATGAGAACATCAAAAATTGAAACCAACACTCATTTTCTGAACACAAGTTACAAGTGTACTTTTTCCCAATCCTTTTTGTTTTAGAGAAATAGAAAGCAGGCACTCAAAGTAACTCCTTTTTCAATACACAATCACAGGTCTGTGAAGGATCTTTGGCTACAAGACTGTTTGTATTATAATAATCATTTTGGGCTCAGAATCCAATCACTCCAAATGCTGTGTATCTGCAGTCACATGTAAAATTCAGCTAAGTCTGTGAAAATGGAAAATATCCAAAACTGGCTTCAGAAAACCCTCTGCCATGGTCTGCCTTCCAAGCAGGATCCAGACTTGGATGCATTTAGGAAGGAAATTACACTCCAAAATAATTAAACTTACCCCTCCCTCTCCCAGCAGGTTGAAGACAATACAGAGAGATTACACAAAGCTGTATTTTATAAGTTTTATTTCATGTCAGCATTTAAGAAGAAAAATGCTGCAATTTGACAATGACTACTGCTTTCAGGTGACTAGCCTCAAAGCATAAAATAACTCTCCTGCACCCACCCCCTGCAAGTTATACTGCACTGACAGTCTGTTCTGCCCATGCCTGCAATGGCACTTTATGACTCAGTTGCAGAACAAAAACCAGCTGATGCCAATTCAGGTAGGATGAACATTCTAGTATATCTCCTGATTTATAGGCACAGCCTGTTGAGCTGAAAGGGACCTATTGCTCAGCATATGCTCCATCCAACCACATCACACTGCACATAATTTTGTATAAACCTGAAACTATAAAGACTTTGCGAAAAGAGGGAAAGGCAAAACAAGAAAGAGCAGTTTCATTAGCTGTCAACCTTCTCTTTCTACCATGGCTTTAATGGCCTAGCAACCTTCCCAGCCTCAAAGCAAGTAGAAAAGGCAGACAGGAACCTGGAAAGAAAACTGGGTATGATTTATCCAGGAATAACAAATACTACAAGGAGAGTGAGCATTTCTCTTCATAATCAGTTTGGTTTGAGAAAGATGATATTTCTCAAATACCTGTCCTGAGATGAGAATATGAGTAAGTGTTACAAAATTTTTCAAGTTCTTTCTATTCACGTATTGCCCTTGTCCTCTCCCCATTGGTTCATCTCACTCGTGCATCATTTTGTCCTTATTTTCCTTTAATTCTTAGAACCATTTTTTACGGTGTAAAACTGCATTGCATTTCAATAATGCAATGTCTATTATGTTAATAATAATGTTAATAATGCATGTTCCAATTTTGTAGTACTGAAGAGTGAAATAGCATTTTCTTAGATTTTTTTTTGGAAACAGTTGTGTAAGACATTCAAAATTATTATCTCAGCCATTTCTGAGGCAATTCACTGAGACATTCACAGGAGCACATGAAAGCAATGTTATAAACACTAAGTCTGCACAAACACAAAGAACCCCACCTTATTTGACTTGGAGATATCAGTAAGCCCAATATTCATTCTCTCACAAAATGTACTATGGTACCTTGCAGCAGGTGGAGTAAGGTCTCTCTTCACCCTGTCAGTGCAAGTGGCTCTTATACAAAAAGCTGACCAGAAACTCTTAGTTTAATTCAGGAGCTTTAAAACTAATCTTAAAAAAAAAAAAAAATTAAAAAAATTTAAAAATCAAGATGAAATAGTAAGGAAGCTTATTGCAGGCCCCATGCACGTGTATAGGAGAACCATAAGGCATAAATAAGTTGCTATCTTCGACCTAGGAAAATTAGTCAGCTCTTCATATAGACCCCAACATTAGCTGGAAGACCTACCATCCAAAGACACACCCAATGCTCCAGTCCTCTGTGAGTGAGCAACCATCCTTTCATCCCTTTGTTTTGCATTAATACCCATAGCACCCACTGCTGAGAAGAGCCACCATTGCTCTACTATCTAGAGACATCCAGCAGGTAAATGAGCCCTATCCAAGACACACTCAGCTACTTCAAAAGGAAAACATTGGCACCAGACCAGCAGAAACATTTATCTGGGTTAAAATACTTTCACTTAATACTTTTATTGCTAGGTGTAGTGAGAACAGGGGTTGATTTCAGGGACCTGCCTTTGCCTACATGCAATGAAGCTTCCCATAGGATGTTCCTTTATGTGCTAGTCTGAGGCAGCAACAGGATGAGCCAAGAGAACTGGCTTGAGCAAAAGCAGGTGGTCAGTCAGTGCCAGCCTCCACCAGGAGCACAGACCAAAGCTATTCTATGATATATCGCTGTCCTGAGGAGGTTAGGCTAAGTCATCCCAGCCGAGAGCGAGACATGGCCAAAAGGAGGTAATTGCTTTGCTCATGTACAGGCATAGGAACAACAAGCTTATGTAATCTTCCAAATGACGCTATGCCCTTCAGTCGTAATTACCATGTTACCTGCAGGCCTACTGCATCGCTTGGCATGGCACTTGAGTTCCCAGTGCCTGGGACAGCAACCCAGAGAAAGCTATGGCACATCAAAAGCAGAGAAATAACATAAAGGGTCCTACTTTAATTAGAAAACAGATGTTCTGAGAAACATCAGCAGCTTGCTTTACATATCTATGCTTTGAAATCATTAGGTGTTCATCATGGTTTAGGCCGGATTGGCCAATGATGAGACAACAGATGCTCTTCCCCACCTCTCGCTCAAAGGAGAGAAGGAGAGATAAAGAGATTTACAAGTTTAGAGGGAAGTAAGCTACTTTAATGAAATATTAATAATAGAATAAAAAGAAAATAACAAAATAGGTACAATATATACAAAGTCATATCAAGCTCCCAGGTTGATGGCACTGGGGAAGTCCCAGACTGGACTCAGCAATGGATGGGAACTAGATTCCAGCTCTGGAGTCAGGATCGCACATATCAGGATCAAAGGCAGAAGGACAGAGTACTCCTGGGATGTCAGCCTCTGAAGAAAGAGGACTGACCCTTTGATTCCTCAGCTTTTATACTGAGCATGGGGTAGATGGGATCAAATACCCTATTGGTTAGTTTTGGGTCACCTGTCCTGTCCTCTCCTCCCTACAGGTAGGACCCCGCTACACTTTTCCATTTCCAACTCTCCAGCAGGGCAAATAAAATTGGCTGACCTTGATTGTTATAGCAATAAGTATAAGCAAGATCCTTTCTACATACCATTCCTTGGCATTAAGTATAAACACAGGTCTTATCACTTTGAGAACGATTAGTTTTCTGCACAACATGCTGTTAATTTCAGAGAGTTAGAATAGGTTTAGCTAAGTAGTAAAATTACTGAACAGAAAGTTGGTTCTGTTTTACCTCAAACCAGGACAGTGTTAAGGAAGCAAAGTATTCTGTCAGAGAAGTACCCTTCTCTATGCTTCTACTAGAATTCATTAGCAGCCTTTCTGCCTTAACACATTACTGCAGGAGCACAAAGCAGCGTACAGCACTGAGTGATAAAAATTTCTCAACACCGCATATATGCCCAGTGTATCTAGCCCACAGCTTGAAAGAGACATCATATAGTTTCTTTTCAGAGTTTAAGACACTTTGTAGCTGACTCGTCTTTTTCAGGCCATAAAATAACTACTCCCCCTAGCTCTGCAACCAATCATAAAACATAAAGGAGAAAATTAGAATGAGATAGGAATGCAAGAAATACATTTCTTCTGAGTAGCACCAAGTCAGGCATCCAAGATCATTGCTCACTGGTAGTAAAGCAATGCAATAACCAGGCAGAAATTTAGGATAAACCTTCCTGACCACGATGTAATATAGTGTCATAGAAAGAAAAAAAACCTTGTGTTTAGTGGAATCCTACCCTGTTCCCTCATTCTTAAAGGATAAAAGGATCCATAACAGGTAAAGAATTGCCAATTTGAAACTACCAAAGCCATCTGCATAGACAAGTTATACAACAAAAAATTACACCAAAAATTAGCTGTAGTCTGAAGATAATAAGTGCATGGACATGGCTAATGACTGAATAAATAATACTGAAAATCTTGGAGGGAAATTTGGAATAGGGCTCAAAATTTGTTTTACTGGTTCTGTATCTGTGAGATTATGATATGCATCTCAGTGGCAAAGGCAGTTTTTTACAAAAACTGAATACCCAAAATGTTTAGGCAAAAAAAATCCAGTTTAATGAACCCAGTTCATAGCCATTTAAAAACAATTAGAAATCATTTTAGAAGACTAGTGAAAGTGTAAATTCAATTTAGAAAGTGTGGTATTTCAACAAGCTTATTTACAATTAATGAATACAACAACATAGCCACTGAAAGCTAACTCCCAATAATAAAAAAAGTATAATAGATAACAGTGAATTAGGAAGCATTAGAAACATCCTACCAGGAGTACAAGTTTTGGCAGTCATTCTAACTCTAGATTTTTAAAAGGTACTTTCCTAGTTGCTCACTACAAGGTTGCCAACAATGTCTACACACAAAAAATACTTTAGTCCTACTGCTCATGAAGATACTTCCTCTCCAAAACTAGATCCTCAAAACCTTGCTCAGGCAGAGTCTCCTGGATTTCTAAGCCCAGAGTCATTACTCCAGTTCTGCTCCTTACTGTGACCAGCTTTGAGACCTCCAAGCATTTCAGTCCCCACCCCAGCTGTGGCCCAGTTACACTTTGAGATGAGGCTTTCTATGTCTGACCATGCTCTTCAGGGACAGTTGCTGGGAAAGTTTGCATGGTCACAGGATCAGGATTTACAAAAGACAGAAGTATGTGGGGGAGGAGAGAGGGGCACAAAAAAAAAAAATAAAAAAAACCAAACAATGTCTTGCACTGAGTACTGCAATTCCTACCCTGACAGCAATCTGATGATTTAAGGAAATAAAAAGCAGGATCATAAGAATAGCCAAGTGAAAAAAGCTGGCAACTGCCATCTCATTGTTCTTAAGAATGGGTCTATACTGCATGAGAACTACAGTCCAGCTTTATAACTGTTGCTGCTGATTGAGACCAGAGGAATCCTCCCCAACCCCTCATTCAAAGAGGATGAAGTAATTTGCATTTGTATTTGCCTATTTCTAGTCTGATTTCAGGGAGGAAAACATTCCCCTCTGTGGCAAGTGTAAAACTTCCTTTCCCTGGAACACTGAATTTGCTCTTAAAGTGTCGGATTACTTGCTAGGTTTTTTTGAATGCTGTGAGGAAAAAAAGCATCAACTAAATCATCAAATAGGTTGAAACAGTTTCTCCCCTTGTCAAGGCTAATGAAGAAATTCTTTATAAACCCTTGTGGAGATTTAGTAGTGAAGAGAGCAGAGAGCTTTCCGACACATCAAATTTTCAGATTAGGATTAAAAAAAATTATATTCAAGAAAGGAAATAAAATTAAATAAAATTATTAAAGTCAGATTCACAGGGAAGCTTTCTCCTTCAACAATTAAATTTGTATCAGCAATCAGAGAGTAAGCTGTAATTGAAATTAATATTTCATGTGGTACTCAATAATGTAGCCAAATATTAGCTGCCAGACTCTTGGAAAAGACTGTTTTTCTGCCAAGCTTTACTTTTGTTTTACAAAGCTAAGAATAAATATTGTAGAAGGGTATATACAATGGATGTTTGATATCTTTTTTTCTTGATAGACCGAAATATCATCAGATGTCTTTAAATGGTATAGCTGGTATGTAAGAAAAATGCAACTTTGAACAAAGTCAGAGAACAGTTGAATAATTACTCTCGATTTTTCTATTGAACTTTGTTGTATATTTTTAAGAGATCCAATTTAAATATTTTCTTCCCATTTTTTTCCTAGTCATAATACTCTTTACTTATTACGTAAACATAGCTCTATATTTAAAAGGTTTAAAACACTAGACTAATTTGTCAGTAAAGTATATATTGTTAGAGACCTAAAAAGAAGCCATGCGAATATTTCCATTCTTGCTCTGCCTGCTGAGAGCAAGATACAGAAGACCAGAAAGAAAAGAATAGGCTCACCTGCAATATCATAAAGACTAGGTTATTAGACTTTCATAAATATGACCACAAGAAGGGCACTGATAAGAGACAAAAACTGATTTAGACTGCTAGAAGATAAATCACAGATGCGATAGTGTGGCTCAGACTTTGGTTAGCATATCATAATTTTTATTTTTTCATATGCAGATATTTGCTTGTTACTGCAACTATAATAGAACAGAACAGCTGAGAGCTATTACCCTCTCTATCCATCTTCATTTCACCATGAAGGCTTATATATGCACACAATCTAGAGTTAGAGGCACTGTTAGAATGCTCCAATAAAACCAGATCTCCTCTTTGTATATCAAAAGCAATTAATTTTTCTTGCATACATCTCTGTATTGAGCCTATATCTTGATTTGTTTAAAGGGAGGATAGGAGCTAGATAAAGTGATACACAACCTCAGTCAAGAAGCAACGAATAGGCATTAACAGAGCCTTAAGAATGCTGAGCCAGAGAGCAGCTGCTCCCGGTGATCTAAGAAACTGCATGGCAATAACTACAGAAGCAACACGCTGGCTAAAGAGGTAAACAATAATTCATTATTCTTTACATTTTTCCTGGTGAATTTTGTACAACCTTCATTCAGTTAAACATCAAAACTTTGATCCAATTTACAATGCTGAGAGAACTAGAGTGAAGTTCTCTAGTTCTCTGGGCCCAGGACCAGCCTTAAGATCCCAAACAGCACTGGCACAGAAGGACCACTGGTCTTACTAGGGAGAACCTGCCCAAAAGAGACTTAAACAGCTGCCAATGAACACAGCGCGTGATACATCCTTAGATATGACCAACAGTAGAGCAGTCAAGGCCCAGTAACGAATTTCATTACCTAAATTCCATTAATACTTCGAGAAAGGTGAGCATCTACCACTTAGGAAAGTGATCGAGGTGTTCAAAGGACCACCCCTCCAATTTCTGCTTAAGTATTGAGACTTCCCACTACCCTCTACCCCTTCCCCCTCTTCAGTCTAGGAACAAACACACAAGATAAGTCTTTGTAAGAGATTCCACTGGAATAGCTGGCATCCCTATAATTCATAAGTGTTTGCTAAATAACATGCATGCAGAGATACCTTAATAATAAATGCACCAGCTGTTTGCTACTAGGACCTAATAGAGAAACAGTGAGAAATTACTTGTTATCATTGTTACAAAACAAATAAGATTCGAGACAAAAATAAAGGCACAGTTCATGACACAGATTGCAAACAAAATAATGCTTTTTGTAAAAAAGCTGGGCAGGTAGAAATCCACAGAGGTAGTGTCCTTAAAAATTCAAAGCAGTCCAGCAATAAATTAAAGTCTACTTTTGAATGTGTGTTTCTAAATGCTTGAAGGAACTGTTGATTTATATATATATGTTTATATTCAGGAACATATTAAATCCCTATAGACAAGAACATTAGAGACAACACAACCCATCCTGGTGATCCTAAACGCAACATGGTATCTCAACTGGCTCATTCAGTGCAGCCAGCTCTCAAAAAAGTGTACTGCATAGACCTAGAAACAGGTTTAAAGAAATAATTCTAGCTTCATCTTCCATTCATAATGGAAACCAGGTCTGAAAGTTTGTTTCATTTTCCCTGTCTCAGATCACAGAAATCAATGACAACAGACAGCAAAGACAGAGTAAGAGATTCCTCCAAGCTTGTGACTTCTTTCAGATGCTGGGAAAAAAAAAACAGCTACAATTTCCACAGAGTTTCTATTTTCAAATATCTCACAGAAAGATAAAGCCCGTCATTGTTAAAGTGATGCTGTCAAGAATGGTAGAACTAAATTAGACTTGCTGTCATGATCTGAACTATTGATTCATGTGCATACCTCACACTTTAGCCATGAAATATACAACTCTAGCTCTTTGTGGAAAATGTTGTTTCTGAAGCCCTTCAATCTCAGTATCTTCCTGCATGTTTGAAAGACAGAAGTTCTGTATAAATGGTAGTGAATATGTTCAGATCCACATTCATAACAAGAATGTCAGGTTTGTCTACCTCACATAATAGCAGTCTGGAGCTTAAAGACTGCCCAAATCACAGCGGGTATCTCTATCTGGATTAGACTTCAGTTTAAAGCATGGAACAGTATTCTTCCTTTCTTTTCTTGCATATTTGGGAGGGAATTTAGCACACTTACATGAAGGGGCCACTTGATTGGGTGACTGTAACTAAACTGTATCTTTTAAGTAGGAAAGAAAGATTTTTGTGAGCCATCAGGACCAATGAACAGATTCCTTTGGGGAAATTCTCCCTACTGATTTATTTACAGAAGAGGTGCGTTTTAAACAATGTCATTTTCCTCCTATACAAAGATATCTACAACAGAGAAATCCACTTACAGCCACACTAATAGCAGCCAAGATTTCTAATGATTCAGAAATGCCAAGAGAAATGTTATTTTCTACATAAAAGTTGCAAGAGTAAGTTCCAAATAGTTGTGTAATATTGAAGTGGCATTTAGGTAACCATGGGATCAATGCACAAACATTTAAGGAAAGAGTCTCTAAGATTTAACCTTGTTTTGAAATCACACAGTTCATATGAAAACACTGTTTGGACTAGAGTTTTAATAACCAATCTCTGTGTGGAGACTGTGTTCCACAGGATTCTGTAAATGATGTTCAGTATAAGAAAAGAAAAACAGTGCATCCAAAGGGTCCTTAAAGGCCATCAGGCTTGAAACAGAAGATACCATGCATTTTATATGCCTTCTTCCAAAAGTGGGAACAGGCAAACAAAGAGAGTGACATATGTTGCAAGTCTAATTCACCACATGAAATCACAATTTCATTTACATAAAACCACCATTACAAAGTTTTAATTAGCACTAATGATTGTTAAACCCACAGAGAAATCCAAAATATGGTAGAAAGTGAAGAAATACAAGTAGAGAAATTGTAATACACATTGCAATCCATTCTTTGCTCATTTGACAGGTATAGTTCAGTTTTTACTATGTTCCATAGTATGATCTGAAGTGTTCCACACTACATTTTTCTAAAGGGTAATCAAGTTCTACTACTATTATTACAGTAATCTGTTCGCTGTAAGAGTCTTTATTGAATTCCCACTGGCAAGCATTTAAGACCACTACATTTTGTTTACACAATACTATGTAACACACTACAGGGTGAACCTGATGGATTTAAGACTCCATTCCCCTTGCCCCAAAGCAGCTTATTTTTGTTTCAGTAGATAATTTAAGAGTCATAACTTGGAGTTGCTAAAGGAAGCGGAGACTCAGGCCTGAAGAGAGCAAGTACACAGTAATACGTGATCCTATATTCTCCACTTGGGCAGTGAAGCTTCAAGTAGACTTCTTGAGACTCCACTGTAGCTGTTCTCTGGGAAGAGGGGGATGTTGTACAAGACAGTTGAGGCTATCAAGTAGTTCAATGATACCGATAGGGTCTCCTCTTCCTTCTTCCCAACCACACTGCACCCCCTCTGGAGTCAACCCTTTTGCCAAGCCAATTTGATTCATTAAACAGGAAATTTCTCCCTGGACAGTTTTCTGCCAGTCTAGTCATTTTAGTCAGGTCTGGACAGGCAGGAAGAAGCAAGCTGCATTGTCAGGATTTGGTCTACTCAATCTTTCAAGACTGAGATAAAAAACAATTATGTCAAGCCTAGAATTTAGAATACTACACACCTATTAATGGAGGCACCTGAGTATTGCTGTTGACTTGAAAGGCTTTTCATTAAGGCTGGTGAAGGGCTTGCCTAGAAGAATGGTACACGTGACTTGTAAAATTCAAACCTCTAACAAGCTATAAGGACTCTGTCTGAAAATACAATGGCTTCCAAGTATCATTACCTACAATTGTCTTGGAAAACAAAATGTAGGTCCTCAAGGTTTCAAGCTGTCTATAGCAAGTTTGCAAACAAGAGGAGGGTTTACAATTACTGGCAACCAGGGATTGCTTGCCTTCCCCCTCTTCCTTCCTTTTAAGCCTGTAAAGACACCGATTCATATCAATCACATCCTCCTCTCTTGACAACACAGAAATGAGGAATAAATCCACTGAGAAAGAAAGACATTAAGTTTCGATTATCTTACCCCAACAGTGTTTTTACAGTGCTATAACCCTGCTGACTTGCTTTGTGTGCCCTTTGGATTTAGTAAAATTACATAATCATAAAACTCATGTCACTGGCAAACATACCAGACCTTAATACATTACTCCGTGTTTTAAGAGTGTTTGAGATGCATATAATTCATCAGTCTTCTTTCCTCCTTCCTCATAGAAAAAGACAAAACAAAACTCAACCAACCAATCAAAAAAACCCTAAACAACCCTATACATCTCCCTTTGGGACATGTTTCATAAAAGGAAGGAAAGATACAAAGCGGGAAATGACCTGACTTATTTAGCAGAATACCAGTGGATTGACGTGGTGGGGAGAGAACAGAGTTCATGTGTAGAGAGCTAAATCATAGCTAGAAAAATGAGCTTATTTAAGATCCAGGGATTGCATGGGCCCTTCTAGTGACCAGCTACTGATCACTTAATCCCTGTTCACAAATTTCATTAGTCAGAGTCTGCATTTCTGTGTGTGTATGTACTTACTTGGCTATACATAATTTTACTTAAAATTATTCCCTGCTCCATTCTACCCATCTTTCTTTAACACACACCAATAGAGCTCAAAGTCACTATTTAGATGTCCCTGATCAAACGAGGGTTGGAGCTGAAAGGTAACTTGGTCACCACTGCAAGTGAGCTCATCTGTGCATCAAGAATGGAGGCAACCTGTGCTGAAGCGATCATGCACTGGAAGAGTTTGCACTCCTAAAGGGTATGGGTCAAGTGAAGAGTTTTTGGAACCTTGAATTTTAGGAAAGCAAACTTCTAGCTCTTCAAGGAGTTACTCCATAGGACTCCCTGGGAAACAGCCCTCAGGGACAAGGAAGCAGAATAGTGCTGGGACATCTTTAAGGATGCTTCCCATGCAGCACAAGAACTCTCAATCCCGAGGTGTAAGAAAGCAGGAAAGGAAGGCAAGAGACCAGCATGGCTGACTCAAGACCTGCTGGTCAAACTAGAGAGCAAGAAGAAAACACACAGGCAGTGGAAGCAGGGACAGGTATCTTGGGAAGAGTATAGGGAGGCTGTCCAGTTGTGTAGCGATGGGGTCAGGAAGGCCAAGGTGCAGCTGGAGCTGAACTTGGCAAGGGATTCAAAGAATAAGAAAGGCTTCTACAGGTATGTCAGCCAGGAAAGGAAAGTTAAAGAAAGCATACCACTCCTGATGAGCAAGATGGGCAAACTGATGGCAATGGACAAGAAGGTTGAGGTACTCAATTTTTTTGCCTCTTTGCCCCTTCCAACCTAAACTATTCGATGATTCTTTACATCCTAGTTTGCCAGCCCAGAAGAGACACGTGAATCTTCTAACCATTTTCACCCTGTATTTTTAGAATGCATTATCTACCATAAGTACACACCATGCTAAAGACATGAAAAACCAATCCTCTTGCATTTCAAGACAAAAGCACAGTTCCAAACTGCTAGAATAGGTTATCTTGATTATTTTGGTAAACAACATATAAATGAAAGATGTCCCAGCAAACATACTGAAAAGATCAAGTAATGATTTTCTGCAAATGTCAAAAATAAGTTAACCTGTACTCCAAAATTACTGAAGTTCTTAAGAAGCACTAATGAATAGAAGTTTCAGAACTGCATTGGACCAAACTAATTCAAACCCTCTTACGATTTGGTACAAATATCCTGCAACCAGCAGAAAAAAAGGTAGGACAAAACTTTCCAGCCTTGGACTTTAAGAATTACAAAGTCAAACTAAGTACCATAACGCCAGCTGACACGCTGAAATATAGTTTGGTAAACAGTCTCTTCTTTTTTGATCCTAACCCACTTCCTGCTGCATTTTTTGCTTGTGCCTAGTTATGAGCCTTGGAAGACTTTGCAAACCAAGGCTGCACATGGCCACTGCCCTTTGGCAGTTTATCCTCCCAGCCTTTGCCAGGGCAGCGCAGCCCACACTCACCCTTCATGGAGATTCTGCTTTTCCTGGAGCTCCAAGGCCACATCCTGCCCTGAGAGTGCCAGAACAATCTCTCAGTACAGTGATGCTCTTTTCTGCTCTATAGGTAACAGCTGTGCTAGTAAACCTAAGACTCAAGTGTTAATTCAGAAATTAGTCTTAATTAGAAAGATCAGCTCTCACACACTAAGGCCAGCTCAATGGCAATCCAAGAATTTAGTATACCTGAATATGGAATATTCAAATTAACAATCCAATGCATTTAAAATATTTAAAATGCATTTCTCTGAAGCTGGAAACTTGCTTGATTGGCACAGGATCTAGTTGGAGGTCCATAACAAGTGGTGTTCCCCAGGGGTCGGTACTGGGTCCAGTCCTCATCAGGTTCAGGGCAGTTCTGGGCTCCCCAGTTCAAGAAGGACAGGGAACTGCTGGAGAGGATACAGCAGAGGGCTACAAAGATGATTAGGGGACCAGAACACCTCTCTTATGAGGAAAGGCTGAGGGACTTGGGTCTTTTTAGTCTGAAGGAAAGACTGAGGGGGGATCTGATCAATGCCTATAAATACTTAAAGGGTGGGTGTCAAGAGGATGGGGCCAGTCATTTTTCAGTGGTGCCCAGTGACGGGACAAGAGTTAACAGGCACAAGCTTCAACATAATAAGTTCTGCCTAAACATGAAGAGAAACTTCTCTACTTTGAGGGTGTCAGAGCCCTGGAACCGACGTCCTAGAAAGGTGGTGGACTCTGTCTCTGGAGACATTCAAAACCCACCTGACATGCTCCTGCGCAACCTGCTCTGGGTGGACCTGTTCTGGCAGGGAGGTTGGACTAGATGATCTCCAGAGATCCCTTCCAACCCCATAACATCCTGTGATTCTACTAAAAAAATTACTGTCACAAACTCCTTTTTAATTTCCTATTCCTGTTCCCTACAGCTAGGCTTGAACATAACTCGACTTTTACAGAGCTCGATTTCAAATTAAACATTGAAAAGTACCATTGTGAAGAACCCAAGTGGTCGCTGAAATAATAAACTAATTTAAAATTAATTCACAAGATCACCTGCAATCCACACATTTCATGCACTACTGGGGAGAAATAGGAAAGCAGTTTGGTAAAAAGGGGACGTAAGAAAAATGGCTTCTGATAGAATCAATTTCTGTAGCAGAAACTTAGGGATAAGTAGATTAATGCAATTCTAGTCTTCATCTGTGCAGTGAGAGGAAAAATATCTGCGGTTTGCAAGAAGCTCAAGCACATGAAGTCAGCTACAGAAAATTGTTCTTGAAAACAAGTATTTTATCCCTGCACCTGCAGTACTGTCTTGCCAGATATGCAGACTTGGCCAGCCAGCTGTCTTGCCTGTTGTGCCAATTTGGTAACCTAGTTACGGTATGAGAGATCCACTTGAAAGACAAAGGGAAATACTGTATTTTCTGGGGAAAAAGAACAGATTTTGTTATTAAAAACAGCAGTATTGAAGTTAACCAGTACTGGCTTTTGTCAAGAACGTATCAGAAGTAGACAAAAGCAATCAACACAGTATGGTTTAGGCTTTCCCAATTTAGAAGAAAGTTCTGAAAAAGCTGCTTCAGCAATAGTTAAGAGGGTTGAATTTTATTTGGAACTATAACACACATTATGTATCAGAATAAAGTCAACAATGGGCTATATAATTCAGCATGTAACAGGCAGATTGTCCCCATATTCTGGTGATCATCCACATCACATGAACCACAGATCTGATTCACAGACTGAATTTGTCTACAGATTTAATTCATCATTGCTCACTTGAGCCCAAATCAGACACAGAGATGCCAAGTTAACTCCCATGGCCAAGGACCGAATAGAAAATTGTATCTTAATAAAAAAGTTACTTCCGTTATTTACAGCTTTTCTGCTAATGCATTATTTACACAGTAGAACCAATCACTTGAGTGGACTAAACTCCAAATGAGCAGGTTTATAGCAGAGATAAACACTATCAAGTGGAAGCACAAGAGACAAGGCAATTATTATTCTTCTTCACCTTAAAAATCTTTGTGCAAAGACCAACTACAGCCATTGCTGTAGTTCTGTGTAACAATGCTGGAAGATGATTTCAGGCCTGGTAACAACTTTTCACCTTGATGGTGAGCAGAAATGTAGAAAAGCACTGAAGTTCCAAGAAGCAGAGGACCTTCACCCTGTGTAGCTTAAGATATCTTTCAACCCATGTAAGATTTCTCTGAATTACGCGCTTCACATTAACACCAAATAAATAAGGAAATATCTGGGTTTATAGAAAGCTTTATCTATAAAAGTTAAGAATTGTCTTCTTTATCCATCCTTAATTCACATTCAGGACAAGTCTTACTCAGGTTGTCTTTTCACTGTTTACAGAAATTCTATTCAGCAAACAGCATCAAAGAAATCTATCCATCAGTTTTCAAATAGTGGTAGCAGTAGTAACACAAATTGCTGGTATCAAGAAAAGGTCCAATTATTACAGCTCAAAAAAAAAAATCATTTGTCAGTGGCAAGGAATATCTAATGTTCGCTGACCGATAATATAAAACAAGACAAAAGGTCCATAATTATCTCAAAACAACTCTGTTAGCTCAGGTAACAGCACTTCCAAGTTCATGTCAAAAGGTTTCCCCAAAAACAAGAATAAAGAGTTGTTTACATTGTAAACGTATTTGATTTACAAATTGGAAATATGACCACTAATCTGTTCTCTCAGGTTCAGTGTATTAAATCAATGCTGCCTTTATAGGCTCTCCTCCCAGCAGACCAGTTGTTTCAGAACTGATACAGATCTTAATGAATTATTGAAATGTCAATAACTGTAGGCATTAATTGGTCAGTTAGGACCATGCATTTTCACAGTTCTCAAGCAGCTCTTAGTTTCTGTTGTTCCTCATGTAAGTTCCTATTTCTAATGTTATATATTTGCTTTGCTGACAATAAAGGGATGAGGTTGCTTTTCTGTATTTTCAATATTTCATTCACGAGCCCTTTTTATGCAGTGATTCCACACCTGACAGCAGGCCCTAAAGCAATCATACACACTAAACAATTACAACAACTCATAAAAATAAGCAGTGCATAAAACGTAACAGAAGAACATTACCTTACAATACTTGACACCCTCAGGGGATCCATTTTCTTTTTGCAAACACATAGTTCCCTTTGACATTAATGAAAGCTACACGAATAAGGAAAAAAAGCAATAGATCCTTTGCCTGAATAACATATTTGTGCTGAGTGGATATTGGCAGCCTGTTTAGCCCAGGTGATTGGTGGTAGGCCTACCTAGAGATATTTGCCTGCAGGCTGCTGGTTCATATTCCATAAAGCTACAAGTGTCATTACCCCTCTGAAGATTCATCCTGGTTCATTTCTCAATGTTCACTTTTAAGGAACAGTACTAAACTGTGGTATCTTCTGTAAAGAGGTCCTTCCACACCACTGTTTAAGCACACTAGTACACTCCAGTTCTAATTATGACAACACAATTTGTACAGTGTTGATACAATTCTCTTCCATTGGGAGATTTGCAGTAAAATTAGAGATGTTTTAAGTTTCCAGATCTGAGTGCAGTTAGATGCAATTAATCAAAAAAAGTCAGAACTACGTTGTATTCTGTGTTTTCCTTCATGTTCTATAAAATAATTACGCAAGAATGGAGGTATGTAGAACAAATAAAAAAGTTATACAGTTGGCATCAACTGTTTAAAAATGCAGAAGGATTTATATTTACGGTTGGTCACAGAACCAGAGACCAATGTAATATGCTTCAGTCAATATAGTTATGCACCAAAATATTTCAGGTACATCTGCTACAGCTCAGCTTGAATTTCTGATATGGAACCAAACGCAATAGCTTTGTGAAGGTAAGACAACAACAAGAACAAACAACAACAAACCCATCCCACCCCCCCAAAAAAAAGTGAGGAGGAACAAGAAGTGTGCAGTGGTCCAATAAAGCCTCCCAAAGATCACTCTGTTCTTCAAAATTTTTATTTTTCTTCTGCCCTATTCACTCACCCTCAGCCCTTCTGTCAACATGCCTTTTTCCAATTTTTCTCCCATACTTTTCTCTTATGCTCTCTCCAGATTTTTCCAAATCCAACCGAATCTATGCACGTATCTACATCATATTTTCTTATTAACAAATGAAGCATAATCAGTAACACTTCTCATCACAGCCATGCTGTAATTTCTGCAGGCATTTATAGTAGGAAAGGCAAAGGCTGCTTAAAATTTCCATGGTATTAAATCAAGTACTATTTGAACAGCTCATACAACTGTTTTCTTCTGAATGGGGGATCAATCCTGCCCATATCACATGACCTCTTTTTGATTGTGGCATAAATCATGTGAACAAGATGCTCAGATGAAGCCATTCTGCCATGTGAGTAGATTTGTCTTTTAGAAAGCATAAAAACTTTCCACTATCCAAGATTCAGCTTCTTAACACAGCTAAAAGCAATTGCAGATCTCTTCATAAAAACAGTCTGGACTCTGACACAAAGAAAAAAATGATCTTTTAAAATTTAGCACAGACACCTAAATTAGAGGCACCTACAACATTGCCTGAAGATGTATATCACAGATTAATCCTCTAATTTAACCACCTGCACTCCATCTTACTGCATGCCAGGACACTAGCAGACACGTACCATCCCTCTATGCCACCAGCTCCTATCACACAGTTAAAGAGCCGTGGCTTTCTCTGGGCACTGCCGCATGTCTGCTGCAACAGAAGTTTGGTGAGCTTGAGGAGGAACACTTTTGGGGATTGGTGTTCCGTCCTGTTGGCTCATGACAACAAATGGCAAAGCCAGTATCTCTATCCGTTTTAAACAAAAGGAAATCAGTGACCATTCTGAAAGAATGAAAATAGATATACACACCTGTCATTTAGGGCAACAGCAATGATCCATTTTTAAACTAAATCTATCTATGCCTTTCTCAGTAGTAGAACAACAGGACCCTGATCCCCGACGGCTGTTCCCAATTGGTAACATGATAGAATCATATGGAATAAGAAGGAAGAATTTACTCTTTTGCCTGCTCTAAGCATTTTTTTTCTTAAGAGAGAAAAAACATCACAAAATATCTGAAAACTTCATAATTGTAGTGATTCACAGGATTCTTCATGTGCATTTAGGCTAGTAGATTTCAAACTTTTGTTACTGTCACATCGCAAGTTCAGATACAACCGAGCAGGAACGATATTCCATCAGAATGAGAACTAGTTGCAATCATTTTGGCAAACACAGTCTGCATGCACAACGTTATGTTGTGTGACAAAGAAATCAAAGCTATATTTATTGATGTAGAGAAGACTGGGAAACCTTGCCAAGAGAGAAATGGGGAGATGGGTGGAAAAGCCCAGATATGCAGGAAGGGACTGAGACCCTAAATGAGAAGGGAGAGACAGGACATAGTGCTAAGGCACAATGATTTCCTGGTACATTTGTAAGAATCTAAAACCTCCAAACATACCCTATACTGACAATCACAATACTTTTGCCACTGTAATATATATCAGTCTAGAGAGTCTGTGAACTAAAGTTATTAGGCTAAGCAGTAATTGTTCTTACAAATACAATGCTCTTCTCTACCAGAGCTTTTGCTAATAGAGAGACAGCAACAGAGGAAAAGCTTAATATACCCACAGTGAAGAAAAGGCTTTAAGAGAAAATGAACAGCAAATCCATTTGAAGGAATCATTATCTGCCCGTAGATATTTATCAAAGAGAGAGATCAAAGCAGTGGATTTAATTTATCATTAATTGTCTGCCAAGTTTCTTACAACCACAGAGTAACCATTGTTAAGAGATGATTATTAGATATCAGTTATCTTTCCAAATTCAGAACTGGAAATAAATCCATTGCCTCTAGTCACAGTGAGGTAATTCTTGGCCTTTTGAAAGGTAACTCAGCTTATCTCCAGATGCACACTATAATGTAAAGAATTCTCCAGTATTTTGAAATAAAAAAAAACCAAAACACAGGGACAACATGCAGTTGTAATCTCAGAACACACAGGAATTTTTAGTTTGCAAGCAGCTTTTGAATGTAAATTTTTATATCGTCACCTTAATCTACTCACCCACTGTCTGCCCACCAAGCCACTTCAGTAAGAGTTATTTCTATTATGCCCCTCTAAACAGATACTGCTCTAGCAATTAGAGGAAGATAAAATCCACACCACACAGAAGGTCTTTTCCCATTCTCATATCAATAGAAAATGTAAGGCTAAAAGGATTTGATATATCCAGGCATAAACCATGATAGATCTAAAGTCAAGTTTCTGAAATCAACAAACAAGAGTGTTAATTAACATTTGCAGATACAAATAGAGACATAAAATGCAGAGAAAGGGCAATCTTCTAAATGAATGGAGACAAACAAGCTTCAGAGTGCAATGAAGTAACAGACTTATTGTGTTTATCTACTACTCACAAATATCTGTAGAAGCATGTCAAAATACTAGCAGATTTAAGAGTAACATGAACCATCTTGATAATTGCACTTGGCTGTGCACAAGTATTTTGTAGATCTTTAAATCATTTCTTGCAATCATATATCCCTTTCTGGAGGCTCAGCTTCTCTGAGAAGAGCTCACAATTCAGTTTTTAAAACACACCATCGTGAGACAAGATGGGCAATGGATGTCTCACACCTATTAGAGTTCTCTACTGACTTTAATTATGGCCCAGAATTCCTAATGAGTCTGAGTACTGCCTACTGAAATGAAGATGATATATTGATTGCAGCTACCAAAGACTTTGCAGTTATGGGAACTTCTCCTGTAATGAAAACAGGAAGGAGAAAAATATAATGTTTTCCCCTTTCTTTGTAGAAGGGAATGAAAAATAAAACCATTATTCTGTATTTGAGTCCCTGTAGCATATGCCTTTACAGAGTAATCCCTTGTGTGCAAAGATGTTTTATTAGGCAAGTAACATTCCAGAGGAAAGCAAGAAAATCCAATGATACTAAGGGGTCACAGTGGGGTAACTTTCATTGAGCACATTCTTAACATCCTTAAGGCACTGAAGCAGTTGAGATTTTAAGAACCTTTTGATCCTGTCATTATTTACAGGAATTCATTCTCCTTGCATTGCAAAACCCAGAACAAGCAACTATCAATTCCATGACCCTCTAAGATAAGAAAGTACACATCTGATATCTCCCAGATGCAGATAACCCTTGGTAAATATTCAGCAAGTGTCCTTTGGCTGATATGCTGTGATTTTGCTGGACTACAGCAGGTGACTACAGGGAATCATGTGCTCAGAGACAAATTAAACCACTTCTCTTGCACATACATGGGGGTTTCATCCCCTCCTGCCACCACTGAGTGAGAGCAGAGTTCACAGAAATTACTACAGCCAGAACATAAGCTTTTTCTTTGATATAAAACCCAAATCTAGTGAGATTCATCTGCACTGGTGCTCCACCTTCAGTGCTTCTCATTATGTCTCCAAGACACATAATTTGCAAATTTTAAAAGCAATTCTTTCTCCTGATTAATTTTTTGTTAGAGTTAAAAACCACAAAATAACAAAAAAACCCAATGAGGTGTAAATAAATAGGAAAGTTGATGTTGATAAAATGTGTAGGTGACCGAGCAATTGGACTAGTACTAAATATTGAGACAGGGTAGGATAACCATAAAAGCAAACCAGTTTAGCTAGCAAGTCAAATCTATTCACAGACACACACAAGGTCAGACATTTGGTAAAGGAATTCAGAATAAGGGACAGAATCCTGGAAAGCAGTGTCTAAAAAAAGATGCAAGCAACAGATTGGGCAAACATCTGCACTGCAGGATTCTGGCCCCATGCAGAGAGAGACCGGAACTGGTGAAAGCCTCTCAAAAACAAGAGCTGAAGTCTGGTTTTGTCACGGTGTGCCTTATTACTGTCTTCTTTAACTGAGACTATGTTTCTGAAACCTACTCAAAAAAAATAAACAGAAGCGTGAAAAATAATTGAAGCCCCAATTCAGCAGTATTTAAACATGTCTAAACCTCAATAAACTACAGCATGAGAGGCAGCTAAGTGTTTTCCTATTCTAGAGTCTTCAGGCATAATTCTGGGCATTATCATTTTTAAAGCAAGCCATTTTCTCTATAAATCAAGCTGGGCATGCTGCTTTTAGGCAAAAGAGAACTGCTGTCCACACTCTCACATTGAACCTAGCAGAAAGAGCTTGAAGCTCTAAAACAAGGTCACACTTGTCCCAGAACAGACCATGGCAGTGCCAACAGGTCAACATACTTTGCCTGAAAAATACATCCCATTCATCTTAGCATTTTCAATACTTATTTTGTCTCCCATGAAAATAAGAAAAACTATTTGTCTACAAATGTGATGTTGTTAACAGCCTTATACAGAATTCTGTATGAAAAGTAAGACTTGCTACTTGCATGTAGCTCTCAGCACGTTTTTTTAAATAAGAGGGTTTTTTAGCCTTTTTAAATTATATATAATTTATCAGGCTTTTTTTTTTTTTAATGAGTGCTCTCATTTTTTTCATTCATATTGAAGGCCACATGCATAGCTAGCAAAGGAAAATAAGCTGTAAACCCCTACAGAGCTGCGGGCAGGGGAGGGGGCAATGCATTTTTCCCCTAAATGTTCATCAAAACAAAAGAACTGACTCACCCTATGCAGGTTGTACAAGTACTTAGACTGGCCTATTAGAGCACATTAACAAATAACATTTCAATGTCATATCTTCAAGGTTAAGTTCTGCATGTCCCCTTTGCAGGTTTAAATTATAATGTACACAGCCTAGAGATTGGAAATAGTGCCTTTGTGAGATCTTAGTAAGATCACAGAATAAGCCATACAGACACAGGATGTTTCTCAGATAATTTTATCAGAAGGTGCAGAATGGGGTGAAAAACAACATTTCTTAAAATTTCATGCTCAAGTTACAGCCACTATTTTACTAGGAAAGGTATTATGAATACGTGCACTGCTCTAAAAATAATCATGGTTTGTAACTGAATGACTTATTTTCAGGATTTATAAGAAACTAATGAAATCCTGACACTTTGTATTTGGGGCCTTTCACTTATGTGTTTTTTCAAGTTGAAAAAACAAGGTAAAAACCCAGCAAACCCCAAAATCAAATATCATAGAATGGTTTGGGTCGGAAGGGGCCTTAAAGATCATCTAGTTGCCATAGGCAGGGACACCTCCCACCAGAGCAGGTTGCCCAAAGCCCTATCCAGCCTGGCCTTGAACACTTGCGGGGATGGGGCACATTTCATTCTTTTACACATCTCTAAAAAGTGGAAAGGGCACATTTATCTCTAATTGAAGGGTCAGACTTTTGCTTTCTACAAAAACAGACAGAGAGAGAGAAACGCAGAACATGGCCAGAAGAATCCACATTACTTGTACCAAAAACATGCCTAAAGCAGCACTGTCTGACCCATCTCTACTAGAAAGGTCTTGGTTTTGCTGTTATGAAGGTTAAGTTTATCACTACATAGTGGCCATTCAAAGGTCTACAAATATTAATATTTATATGCTTAAGTCAGGGAAAACAGAGAAAGAGTGAAGTTTTAAGCAAGTAAGCCTTTTCTTGAGCAGTTCAAACGTCATGGACTCACTGATTCAGGGATACCCATCTACTTCAAAGGTTTTATGAATATAATACCAGAGGTTATTGACTTGATTCACCTACTTTGACAGTAAAGAGTTCAGTTAATGATAATTTTCAAAACAAACATATATATAGGAAAAGGATAGTAAACATTTTTTCCAGGAATTACAAGAAGTCTTCTTCACATAAGATGACCACAACTAAATATTAAGATTAATTAAATATTAATATAAGACAGACACAGGACAAACTGCTTCTGAAGTGGATCAGTAAAGAATCTTTGCTAAAAATAAATTCCAACCAAAAACACAGCCAACATTTGTTCTTTGTATTCTATATTTTTAATCACCTGCTAATAAGCATCTTAAAGAAAAGTCAAACTTATGAAATCTTGAAACACACACTTAAACTTTCCTATGCATTTCATTTTTACTCAGTGATCTTAACTTTATTTAAAGCTTCTTTCAAAGAAATCACAACTGGTCTCAGAAGACTTGTACAGTCCTCTGTACAAGTATAGTAGAGACAACCCTGTAAGAGCAGTTTACTAGATGCAGGTTTTAATCCATGAACCAGAAGAGGCAGACATGAAAGGGGCATGTATGTGTTTAAATCTAAAATTATAGACAAGCATTACACTAAGAGGAAACCAAGCAATCAACATGCTTTACAGCCTGTTGACAGAGACTCTCTTTTGCAGGGGCAACACCAAAGAGTTAACTACAAGCTCAGTCAATGATTCTAGTGGCAGTTACAGCCTCACCACCATTTCCCCCTGCAGCTTTTCCCTTGAGATATGACAAGTACCCATGTAGTCACACAAGAGAAATGGAGTCCCGGCATTTGAGGAGATCTGTGAAACAACAAAACCAAACATTTGTCAGCAATCATCAGTTCCAACCTGCTTCCTTGTTTGAGACTGGGCAGGATGCAAGACCCACATCTCAATTCCAAAAACTGTCACTGTGTGGTAAGGCCAGACCTACTGCACAGGTCAGAGTTGGCCGTATTGTATGCACTCAGGTCTTTCAGATAGAATCTAGTACAGAAATGCGAAACATGTGGCTCTTTCTTGCCTTTATAGGTTATTTGCCCAAATTATCTAGCAAGTCAGGTATTACCCATGCAGAGTAGGAGATGCTCAGACACAGCCTGCAACTTAGAGAAGTATCACAACGTGGCGATTGTCACACAGCCTTCTATCCCATTGCTTCCTCTCTACTTGCAGTCTGGCAGTACATTATACAGTGATTTTCCCCTCATGCCACTAGCAGAGATGTGTTCTCAATAGAATGCTGCACGGTGCACCTTCACATTACCCTTGGGGACACTTCACTTTTATGGATAGGAAAAAGAAAGGAAGATGACAAGGAATAACAACTGCCCATCATGACAGCCTTACAAGTGTGTAAAGTTTTCTGACAACATGATTGTCATTAATGCACTACAAATCCTAATTAAAGTGGAAATGCAAGCCTTGTTTCTTCTTGCTTCCTCTAAAAGCAGTCACCATTTTCAAGCGCTGTCAAAAGTGAAACCATTTAAAGGTCAGAAAGTTGACAAAAATGTGAGCAATTAGCTGCTGTCAAGTAAAAATGATGGTCTAAGAGATTATACTACCAGAAGCTTGCCGCATTCACAGAAAAATGAAACTAGATCAAACAAGAAAGCCTTGATCTTTTCTTATTCCTATTTTTCAAGATGTTATGGTTCACAAAAGACCAAGTCCTCTATGGTTGCACTAGCTCTGGAATCAAACTACCCTTTTTCTGGATACTGAATCCCTACTAATGTTTTCTTAAAAGGAGAAGCAATATTTGGCAGGTTGCATTTGTATAGGTATGTCTGCATACCAGGCAAACTGAGGAACAAAGAGGTAAATTGAAGTGATGCAAATTGCTTGGCCTTGCTTATCGCTGTTGAACTTAGTCCAAAGACAGTTTTGTCAGTCAGCTCCTGCTCAGAGGGACCTTCACCCCTCAGCTTAAGTACAGGAGTACAGAGGGTCTCCTTTCTGAAGTCTTCCATACATAGGACTTGCCTGTATACATGGTTTTACGGGCCATAAGTTTCATAAAGCTCCCTACACAATACTACAAGTACATAATAAATAACAAATTTCCAAAGTACTTTGAGCTCTGCAGA
Organism: Arenaria interpres; assembly: GCA_013399435.1. Taxonomy (NCBI): domain Eukaryota; kingdom Metazoa; phylum Chordata; class Aves; order Charadriiformes; family Scolopacidae; genus Arenaria; species Arenaria interpres. The sequence goes on from VXAK01000262.1 coordinate 26,349, forward strand.
TAAAAAGCAGCACCACCAGAAGTTATTACTTGTGTGATATATTACCAATCTCAACTTGAACTTTCATTTTCAGAGAAAATTTAGGACCAAACCATTAACCAAAACCTAAAACTAAATCACACTTAGATATCTCCTGAGACTCAAATAAACATCTATATACAGAATCTAAAAAGGGAAGGACACAATAACTATTGTATTTTTTGTATGTTACTTGCAGCAGTCTAAAGACATCAAAGTATACACAATTTATATAATAACGTTTAAAATAATTCAAGAGAACAAGAAAGAAAGAGTCTGATCCAGATTAAAGAGAAGTGTACAGGTGACATGTAATAATGGTTACAGTCCCACTTCAACTGCAGTTACTTTCAAACATATTAATGTTCCAGTGAGGCACCAGCCCAGGTTGCCCAGGGAATTTATGGATGCCCCATCCCTAGAAGTGTTTAAGGCCAGGTTGGGCGATGCTTTGAGCAACCTAGTCTAGTGGGAGGTGTCCCTGCCCATGGCGGGGGGGATGGAACTAGAGGATCTTTATGGTACCTTCCAACTGAAACCATCCTATAAAAGCAGATCCTAGCAAAGCTAATATGAATTAGCTTTGTGGGTTTTTTTCCAAATAAAATGAAAAAACTTAAGCAACTTTGATTGTCAAAATTATTTGGCACATTGAGAGCATGCTCCAGCACAGGAGGAAGAGAAGAATCGCCCAAACAGCTAGCATTATAGATTTTCAATGCTTCAGAACAAATTAAAGATTCTGCTCTGGTTTTCCCCAGATAACATGGCAAATAGGTTTTGTTTGCTGTATTACAATTATTTTTAGCTACCAAAAGTAAGTCTCCAAATAGATGCATTGATCCCACTACACTTGAGGCCATTTAATCTAAAGAAAACTGTTGTACAGAAAATGTTAAAAAAAAAACCAACCCAAACAATAGCAGCAAAGGGCAGCTTGGGGAGCTTTAATGAGATTTTTCTCTTCAGTGCAAGTTTAGCATTCCCACAGAACAGATCAATACTACTTGTTTCTCCCAGATACATTGGGAAGCATCCTGCACTTGAACCCAGGATGATCAATCCCTCCTGGCCCTTTCAGCTTTCTTCTCACTGTTATGCAGCAGAGGAGTGGCCATCCATCTGGCAGAGGTGCCAGAGACAAGACAGGTGTTTGTAGGATCCCATTAGTATCCAGTCTTCGTCAAAAAGGAATTTTTTTTTTCTGGAGATGGGAATACTACGTAGTCTGACCTGGAAATCATGTTTTCTTTACTTTGTTTCCACATGTTTTCATTCACGTTTTCCCATTTACCGTTTTCCTTTCTACCACCAATACTTTGTCAGGACAAGATGTGGGAGTTAATGAGTACGTCGCTTTCCCGTTCCTTAGCTGTGAACATAGCCTTCTGGAGTTTATAACAAAAGCTGGCCAAAATTATAGAAGACTTCAGCTATTTGGTGTCTCCTCTTCTTTCTTAAAGTAGACCCTCTCATATTTCTGTATTTCTTCAGAAAACATAGCCATGAGAATAGCGGGTAAAGAGGACTAGGGTTAAAGCCACCCACAAACATACATTCCTATTTTCACTGAATTTCACTGAATTTTTTGGAGTTGGAAGGGACCGTAGAGATCATCTAGTCCAACTCTCCTGCCAAAGCAGGATTGTCCAGAGCTAGAGCATGTTACTCAGGACTGCATCCAGGCGGGTCTTGAAAATCTCCAAAGAAGGGGACTCCACAACCTCCCTGGGCAGCCTGTTCCAGGGCTCTGTCACCCTCACCGTGAAAAAGTTTTTTCTCATGTTTGAGTGGAACCTCTTATGTTCCAACTTATGCCCATTACCCCTCATCCTCTCACTGGCAACCACTGAAAAGAGTCTGGCTCCCTCCTCCTTCAAACCACCCTTTAGATACTTGTAAGCATTGATAAGGTCTCCCCTCAGCCTTCTCTTCTCCAGACTAAAGAGTCCCAGCTCTCTCAGTCTTTCTTCATAAGGGAGATGCTCCAGTCCTTGAATCATCTTCATTGCCCTTCGCTGGACTCTTTCCAGTAGTTCCCTGTCCCTCTTGAACTGGGGAGCCCAGAACTGGANTAACATTCTTCTTCCCCAGGTGCAGGACCCTACACTTTTCCCTGTTGAACCTCATGAGGTTCTTCCTTGCCCAGCTCTCCAGCCTGTCCAGATCTCGCTGGATGGCAGTACGGCCCTCCAGGGTGTCAGCCACCCCTCCCAGTTTGGTATCCTCAGCAAGTTTGCTGATGATATACCCTGTCCCCTCGTCCAGGTCACTGATGAATATGTTGAACAGGACTGGGCCAAGTACTGACCCCTGGGGGACACCACTGGTTACTGGTCTCCAGCTTGAACCTGCTCCATTAATCATTAACCTTTGGGTCCTGTCACACAGCCAGTTCTCAATGGATGCAGAGTTGGGGAATTGGTACACAATAGAAAAGCTATTTTTTTAATCTTTATTTTTTGAAAACAGAGAAATTATTCTGAAGTGGATTGACTGCCTTTGAATCCTTCCACCCACCCAGGTTTTTTTCCCCTCTTGTTGTTGGTTCTCATTTTCATGCTGTATTATTACAAAGTGCGTGAAACTTTTTTTTCCCCCTTACTATACATACTGCTACTCCCATCTCCTAAAAAAACACAACAAACAACACCAAAACAATAGACAGCACAGATGTGAGCTTAAATCAAAATATTAAACACAACAAAAAGTTCAGAAGCCTCTGACGATGCTGGGAGCCTCCATTTTCCAGCTGCCCAAGAGGTCATATGTCAATAACCACATTTCGTACCTGCTGAAGGCAAAGATTCCCTCATCGTGACTCGGAAGTGCCAGGTCACTTTTAATATTTGACACAGGTGGTCAACACGAAATGTGACACATAGCCAAAGGACGCTGAAAAGCTACCACGCCTGGTGGGTGAAACCTACTTCTGAGGGATGCATGCTGACAGGGAACGAGTGTGTTCTGGCTTCATGCTGCCATGACCCACAAAGAGCACTGTTAACCCAGACTGCCCACTGTGTGCAATATGTCCTTGACCTAAATGTCACTCCTTCATTCAAACCACACAGCAAATGCAGTAAGAGAAATCAAGTGAGTAAAAACAAATACCATCTGAATTCATAGCTGGGTTTTTTTCCATGAAGATAGCTTAAACTCACCGCTAAGAGGCTTTGTACCATCAAGGAAAAAGAAACCCAACAACAAAAACACCACACAACATAGTCTTGGCTTAAAACTATCCACATACCCACAGCATTCACCATACATTTTTATTTCCAATTCTGAAATGTTTTCAGAGATGTCTAAAGTGGCATAAAGCACTGTTATATGAAAAAAGTCTTCCTGCAATCCCCACAGCCTCTCCGTTTGTGCTGAAACTGCTACCCTCATTTCAGTTCATATGCAGCTTTAATTGCAGTTGTAATGGTAAAGGTCAATATTGATCCATTAACCCACCTACCCTGCAAGACTTCACAAGCTTATTCTCATTCATACAGAATATTGAACAGTATTAAGTGCTATTGACGAGTGAAAACAGGGTGAAGGACTAGGCCTCTGATGCTCGCTGGAACATTATCTCCCCACAAGCATTTTAATAAGCTTTTGGACCGGGCAGCAGAACAAGTCTAGAAGAGATCCAAAACTCCAGAACTTCTTAGATTTTGCTAATTAGACACTAATTGTCAAGCATTTGCAGTGTTCAGAAATGCGATTCTGAGTCAAGCGGTAATATAAATAAAGGGTAAATGGACTTGTTTAAACAAGAACTGACTAAAAATCATTTTCCAAATATAGCAGCTGGAAAAAAACACACCACTTTTTATCTTAGTATGGGAACAAGAACATCAAGCCTGTTCCCAAAGTTTCTCTTACTGCAAATTAAAGCCGAACAAAGAGAGCATGCAGTTCTTGACACCTAGTCAACAGGAGCATTGGAAAGAGGCAGCTTTTTCTGCATCCAGCTCCCACCAACTTCCCAGTAGAAAAACCCAACAAATCCACCCCCTCTACAGGACTCTGGCTGCCACAAGGTGCAAAAGCTTCAGCTCCAGCTCTGGATGCGATATCACATCATTTGAATCAGAGCTCTGATCCAGACCTCAGAGGCACACTACAGCTCTTGCACTTCAAATACTAATTTGAAGTTTTCCACCCAATTAACAGATTTCCTCAGGTTTGAGTGGAGAGCTGATGCATGAGCCTTTTCACTGAATAAGAAAAATACATATTGCATACCTGAGTTGTGCTGTTTCATTACAATAGAAGTGCACTATCGTATGTATGAGACCACCAAACGTGACAAAGCACAGGCATGCTTTCTAGGTTAAAGCAACTTGTATAAGTAAAAACACATATCTAAATGTTGACTACAAAAAACTAAATCAAAGTTTCAGACCAATTCAGTCCATCAATGATGAACTTTGAGAGTTCTCACAGAACTTTTAGGGTAGATCAGGCACACACTCAGAGCATTTCTCAGTCTGGAAAACATGACCTCTTCAAAGCTGGAAGAGAGTCGAGGAGGGTCAGCATGAGTTGGAGATGACTTGTGCAGCCACACATTCCCTTTGAGCACCCTGCTCAGAGGGCCTGCGCTGCAAATCACTTGCTCGATGACCTGCAGCTGAGAGCCACTGTATCCTATTTCATACCTAGAAGCTCTGGGAAAACAGCAGCAAATAAAGCACAAAGTTTGATTATTAAAAGCCAAAGTAATAATGTAAGCTTGGATTATATAAAATGTGTTATTTCAGACACATTATTAGGAAGATAATGATGCCGAATCATTCACTACTGAATACTGACAGCATTCCTATTGTTTTACTTTGTGTACTGCTATTTTGTAACAATTAAGTGGGAGCAGTCAGTTTTCACTGGTTAATTCAAGTCATGTCAGCTCTACAGAACTGGCTAACTGGCTGTATTTATGTCATACTCGCTGCTTAATAAGCCAGAGTACACATTTTAACACATCTTTCCAGAGATTAAATCCTGCGAGGTCAGCACGTTTGGGCTGACTCACTGACTAGCACCTGCAGCAGTCCTTCAGAAGTGAATAACCAGTCATTACACATTGTGTGACAAATTATTACTGGTTTTTCATTCAGTAGAACACTCAAGGTATTTGCATCAACAACTTTTCCTTACCTATGACAGAATGGCTGTCAGGAGCCAAAACCTGAAGTAAATCACTTCCTGGGAGACATGGGAAGCATTTATCCTGGAAACTGAACCTGTCCACTACCTCCCTATAATTCCAGATCAAAGCCCTATCTGAAAAAACAAACTGCTCTATATTTATAAATCATTAGAAACACCTCAAAGTGACCTGCTTACTGCAAAAAAAGAAGGCATTCCTTATGTCAGGTGAAGGGCATCAGAAGTGGACATTTATTTTAGAAGTACAATAACCCAAACAATTCAACACCACCTTATACAGACTAGTGCTTTGGCATATATTCCATATATAGCCACCAGCTTGAACATTAGCAACTATCAAAGACTTTTAAAAGATTAAAAACTAAACCCAAAACTAACCAGAACGAGGCCCATTGCCCAGGCAGCCTCCAAGCCTGAGAGCCTTCAGAAGCTTCAGAAAGATTTTCCTACCAAAACCTCCCTTTTTTTATCCTGCAGGATTAAAAAACCTCCTACTGATAAAAAAAAGAGCTAATGAAATTCAAGGGACATAATCCACCACACCTGGTTAGTGGGGGCATCTGCATTTAACTAAGAGTTTAGAATTTCAGGTTCAAAATGACTCCATGCGTGAAAAAGAGCAATTCTTGACACCACCAGCCAGGAGACAAAACCCTCGATAAGCTAAATGTCAGCATTACTGCTGTACAGAGTGTTGTTTGTTCCTTCTTTAGCAATATTTTGAGATAAGGCTCACGTTACTACTCTTTGCTGCTCTGCAGGGCTGAGGCCTTCTCACCAAAAAGCATAAATAGGCTGTATCTGTAGATTTCCCATCTCCTTTCAACTCCTTTCTCTGCTGTGCAATGATTGGCCACCACCTCACCCTGAGTCCCAGAGCACCTGTACACCACCACCAGCACCAAGGAGCCATGTCCCACTCTGCCCACCCCAGTTACTCAGCGGTGGGACTCTCAAATCAGTGAGACACCAGCAGCAACAAGAAGGAAGCTGTTGCTGGGATAACTTTGATATTCAAGTTTACAACAGCATTTTATCAATAAAGACTGACTGCTGAGAGGTGAGCCCTGTAAGCAGCAGGGTAGGGTGGCCCTGCCCAGCCCCTGGCAACAGGGTCCATGAGGAGCAGACAGAGCTGCCCCACATCACTGACTCCACCTGCTTCTAATGGCCCCACCACAGGGCAGGGCTGAGCCCAGCAGTGATGCTGCTGGCACCTCTGGTAAGGAAGGGTGAATCTGAGGGTGAATCCATGAAAACTGGGGATGTGAGAAAAAGCTGGCTGGGAGTCTGGCTGCAGCCCAAGATCAACCCACCACATGGGCTCTGAGAATATTTACATTGCAGGACGTAGTTATTCACAAAAAACCCCATGTCTCCCAAGAAGAGCAGGAAGATGCAACCTCAGCCAATTTCTATAACAAAGCACAGGTCACTGAGAGCAACAATCTTTTCAGCCGGGGCCTACACTTCGGGGTTGTTTGAATGGACATGTAAGCCAGAGAAGAATAAATTAAAAAAAAAAGCCTGGAACAGTCCAACTTACAGCCTCAGCCTGACTCTGACAGGAAGAAAAGGAAGAGGCTTTTGGGCTCAGCACTAGCTAAGAAATAGGGGAGTAATGATTATTGAAAGATACAGTTAGGAGTACCAACTCAAAAACTTACATTTGGATCTTGCTTGTGGTTAGAGCTTTGTGCAAATTGCTTTCCAATAAACAAGCCTGTGTTAGTGAAAGGCAACCTTATCACCAATTTCCCTCTTTAAGGGCAGCAATATGCAAGGTGTTTCATGTTTCCATTTGGTTAGAAGTAGGGGTTTTTTTGTTTGGTTTTTACATATATATATATACACACACTCTCTCTCTCTCCTGGTTTAAAAAAAAAATAGTTAGAAACAAAGGAATAATTCAGAAACAGATAAAATGGGAAGTAAAAGTCTCTCAACTATAGCTTTCTAGAGTGGTGGCAGCAAGGAAAGACAATGTAAATGACTTTCAACCTCTCTTAAGCCAGGACACTAATAAGATGTGGCTGTAATATAAGAAAGAGGAAAAAGTGGCTTATATCTACACAAAAAAAATCCCTCTTGTAGCTTTCAGTTAAGCACGTTCTTCTGCTCTCAGTAGAACCCAAACATATGTGTAGGGGCCATAGAAGGAAAAATAAGATATTGGAGTAGATTCAACATATTGAGCAAATCCCCTGAGTTTTTAATTCTGCATCATTCTCTTCCCTCCAGATGCTACTCAGGATTTTACAAAATTAAGTTACATAAAAATGCTTTCATTCCTATGAAATAGGAATTTCATTTCATCCTATTCAGACAACCTAATAGCTGCACAGATTACTGTACCCCATGTTGCACAGGAAACCACTTTAAAAAAATGAAGCCTTCTTGAATAAAAGAAGGGAAAAAAATACATTTCAGTAGATTTACATTTGCAGTAGATTTGCATCTGCTGCTGTAGCAAAGTGAAGTGTCACTGTTAGAAGCAGAATTTAGATAAAATACCTTGTTATAAAATGTGTATCATACCCATTTACAACAGGAAAAACTTAATAAATCCAGGACTGGAAAAAAATTATTATTCATTGAGAAGAAGCCACAGGATCAGATGTGTAAAGATAATCTTGACATGAAAGCAGTTATCTTCTATGGGATAATTTAAATTGAATTCCTTTCACAGAAGACCCATTAACCAGGTATAACAAACCCCATAATTAATCTGAAAACAAGAATGCAACATTAAGTTTCCCAGCACCTCAAGTCTTCTAATGAAGGAAACATTTCCTGCTGTCTTTCATCAGAAGAGAAATCTAATAAAGTTTTATTAAAATGTACAGTAACAGAACAGATAGGTTTAAAGTACGGCCTCTGTAGAGTGTAATGAGGTTTTGGCTCATAAAAATGCTTAGACTTTCATTAAAGAGATCAATGAACCCAAAAGAAAATTAGTTTAGCAAAAATATACGTGCAAGTCTTGCAGAATACCATTTAACTGAAAATGTAGTTTGTAAGCTTCAATGTGAACCAGGGCATTTTTCACAAAGGTATATATAAATGAAGGAAATAACATGGTAACAGACTAGTAAGACTAACAAACCTGAGGCCTTTGACAAAGGGTTAAGGAGCAGCCCTGAAGTTAGCAATAAACTTCAAGTGAAACACATTTGAGCAAGTTCAGCAAAGAGAGAGAAACATGGAGCATGAGGAAAGGCAGAGCATTGCACAGCCCAGCATCACCAGAAGGAGCAGTGGAGGTGATGGAGGGAGGGTATCACTTCTACATAGGGATGTCTTGCACAGAGCCAACAATTACATCTGAACCCTTCTACCCAGTTCTTGGACAGATGTAGCTGTTTTAAACTGGCTATACATTGCTTTATTGCTCCATAACAAAATATACAGGTCATATCATAAGCAGACATACTAAAAAAACAAATCAAATCTAGGATTTGGAAGTGTTTGCATTTTTCTTCCAGTTGCAATGATATAAAAATTGCCTTTAAAGTTTCCTAGGCAATAAACATAAATTTTTAATAATAAATATTACTAGGCAAGTAATAACAGTCACGTTGTAACAGCTGGGAGTCCCTTATAGATCCAAAATATGCCTTCATCTCAAGACCCACTGCAAATTTCTGAGGTTGCTAAGTACCTCTCTTATTCTTCCCACTGAAGGAATCTCAGCTGGCCTCAGACTGTTTTCCTCACTCCAGAAGTATCTGGCAATAACACTGAGTATTATTGCTTAGCTTCTATTGCACTCTTTGGAACTAAGGAGCACGATATGTATTTATACACATACTGAGAGAAATATACAGTTATCAGATTCCTTTAGATTTTCATTGAGCTGGTTTTACCTGTTCACTTGATTTTCATTTAATGGTCCACCTGATAAATATAACTTTGCAAATATCTGGCTGGCATGCCCCTCACTCCCCCAAAGGAAAATAAACATTATCAGTTAAAATTTAGGCCTGTTTTTTTTGCAGTGCTTGCATGAACATTGAGAATAATTATTCTTAAGTTATCAAACATGATTAATAATCTCCAAAAGGAATAACACTGCAAAAGTCACTTTGGAATGGCCTTATGTTAAAGAAAAAAAAAATAATCTGATAAGTAAATACAATTTCTGAAAGCCAAACATTGCTTAGGAAACTAGCTAAACATGAGTCTAATCTAATCTGAGGCAGACAAGTTTACAGTATTACCAAGCAGCAGCAAGAAAACATTGGCCTTTCAAGCTCTATCCCAGTTCTAATCTACCCACTGCAGCCCCTTTTTTAAAACCACGGGCAACAGTTTTTAAAAGTTTTCAGCAGGTAATGCCACGTGCTGTAGAGTAACCAAGTATCTGTTGATGCTCACAGTCTTGGTACATGTTATCTGGACTAAGAAAGGATGGGACAAAGAGCTTTAAATACACTTAGAGTTATCAGTAAGATTTATGAATACAATTAGTTCCCTTCTGACGATAGCAAGGTTTAAGAGACGCATAACCATAGTCACACAATACAAGGGGAGCTGGTGTCCATGACAGATAACAGTGTTTAAAAAAAAAAAAAAAAAGAAAAAGATTACTCTTATTCAAACTTCTCACACCATGTTTATGGGGATAGCTTAAGGGATAACAGATACACTGAGCAAAAGGTTTCCAACTTGAAGAGTGGGGGCATGAGGCTTTGGAAGAGCTGTGCCTGAAGTTCCAGAGTCAGTGGTGCACAACAAGCTCCTGGCTGGAGCAGCAGAGTCAAGCATATCTCCACAGAGAGGAATTCGCAATCTTCAGGGATAAACTATATTCAGAGGATTGCATAGAGTCCTCAAGTTGCACCAGACTTGCATGACATATGGCTCTTCAGCTGGATGTGTTCCACTAAGCCACTTCGTTGGCCTACTGCACTCTCTTGCTAAAATACAGCATTTGGCTGGCCCTGTTCCCTCAGTCATAAGCAACAGAGACAGCAGCCATAAAGTCACCTCATCCTACCTCTCTGGGAGGAACCAAGGCCCTGGGGCACAGCTGATGGTGGGGCCATCAGCAGGCTGGTGGGAGGGAAGGTGGGTACAGAGGGGAAAGAGAAAGCCAGAGACGCTATGCTGTGGAGAGACTGGAAAACTACAGGAGGATGCAGACAAAGAAAACAGTCCTTGTTTGGAATGATATGGTCAGCAGTGTTCTCTTTCCATGCAACCCAATTCACTGCCAGACAAATTGCCAGTCAGTTACCTGCTGCCTGGGAAAGGGAGTTTGTAGCAGCTGATTAGGAGTGACTACTCATCAATATTAATTGCCTATTCCTAAATCGTTTCATCCAGTAAGACAGAACTGAGGGAATGACTGATGTCCATAAAGATCTATGGAAAGGGGACAACTAACAAGGGAGAACAGCCAAAAACAGATTCAAGACTGCCAGGTTTAAGCTGGAAGTGAATAACAATAGCTGAAGAAGCGGAACAGAATTTCAAACATCAGAATAAAGACGCCATGGGAAGATGTGCATGTGATCAAGTAACATGAATTTCTGAACAGCACCAGATGCAACAGCTGTTTCCAAAGGCAGGTGATTGTGTTCCAGGACTTGGAAGATCCTCTTCCTGTGAGAGAGAATGTCAGGAGAAATTCTGCCTTCCCTCAGATCACTGCCTGCAAGGCAGCTAGGTTTCTCTGGGGTTTTGCAAACAAGACGCTCAAAGTATTAATTTTAAGAACATTTTTACTAATCAAAAACAATTTTTGAGAAAAACAGGTCAGTTTAAACCAAGAGAATCCCACACTTGGAAAAATTTCTTGTTGTGCAGCCAGTAACTGATGCAACTTTTACAGTTGTCTTATTTTTTGCTGCACTAAAGATTAAACTGATATTGTATTTTAAAGCATCAGTTAAATAGTTTGTTAAAAGATCTTATTTCTCCTAGAGTTTTTATAAGCCCAAATTTATTCTCAATTCATAGAAATGAAAAAGCGTAAATCTTTCTTAGCTTTGTAAACACTAACAAAATTAATTTAGATTTTCCTGCAACATGTACCTCTGCAGCAATATACACCATAGCACAATGAAAGCAAGAACATTTCCATTAATACAGTGATTTTGATACAGACGAGCATATCCAATTTAACAACGCAATGTCCAATTGAGCACCCAATGGAAAAATAAATAAAAGGTTTAAGTTACAGATGAAAATATTTAGAATCTAGAATGGCATGCTAAATGATCCCGAATACAACAGATTCTCTGCTTATTCAATTGATTAAAGGCACAGGCAGCTGTTAATCCAATTTTGAAGCTAGATTGTGGTATGTTTTAGTTTTAAATCAGAAGACGACATGATATCAAGAAGAAATTTTTTACTATGAGGGTGGTGAGCCACTGGAACTTGTTGCCCAGGGAAGTTGTGGATGCCCCATCCCTGGAAGTGTTCAAGGCCAGGCTGGATGGGTCTTTGAGCGACCTGTTCTAGTGAGAGGTATCCCTGCCCATGGCAGGGGGGTTGGAACTCGATGATCTTTAAGGTCCCTTCCAACTCTAACCATTCTATGATTCTATGAGAAAAATGGAAGTGAGATACAGAGTTATTATATACAATGTTTTGTGGGAAATTGGGTTTGGGGAGCAGAGTTACATCCATTTTCTACAGCCCTGCAAGAGGCATTATTCCACTCTTTGATACACAGAATAGCAGGATAAAGCAGTCAGAAGAATACTACAGTTTGACATATACCCCAAATACAACAAAACATACTCTATCATGTTCCATAAATGAAAAAAAAAAAGCAAACCAATCCCCCCAAAAACCCCCAAACCAACACAAAACCACAACCTAGAGGGTCATGGCTGTCTACTCACAAAGATTCAGAACTTTAAAAACTTCAAGTCCATGTTAATTTGCTCTCTAATACACTCAAATCTAGGATCAAATGCAGATTAACCCTAAAAACCATAGAGGACAGAGATTTCCCCCCCCACATTAACTTCTCCCTGCCATTAAGTATTTCCTAATCACACAATGCAGAAACTCCCACTGCAGTCATTAAGGCCCATCTAGGAATACGTACCATGTACTTTGTTTTTCTGAAGCCCCCAGAACAACATTTCACATTAGGAGAGCTCAGATTTCCCACTTCCCCTTAAAAACCAAGTAAATAAACTGACGTTCATTTGACCTCAACAGCAAAGGACACACAAAGTGGCTGCCAGGACTGGCAGCTAATGGTACCTAGGCTGATGCCCAGGCTGCTGATACCTAGGAAGGCCTGAGACCGATGGCGCACCCAGGGCGTTTCTGCAGGTGCAGAACTTACCTCACAGCACCCAGACGGTCTCCAGTACTGACACCCACCAGCCCATGGCATGCAGATCAGGAGAGAAGCTGTGCCACCCAGTGCCTTCACCCTGTCCACAGGCCGGCCAGTTTCACAGTGCTTGTCCCTTCCTAGCTCTGCCCTCTCTGCAGCTACCAGGCAGCACAGCAGCACCTGTGCTACATAAGGGCCAATTAACACCACTCCCACCCCATATGAAGGGAAGGAAGCCCCTTTTCACCTGAAAGCAATCATCACACCCAGGGCAGCTGTGCTCTACCGTACAGCCTTTTGCCCCTTGCACAACCCTGCAGGATTCTCCTCAGGAGAAGCCAGGAGGCCCCCTGGGGTTCTGAGCCTGGGACCCAAGGGGTTGGGTTAAGCTGGAAACAGAGAGAAGCAGGTTCCTAAACAAGCTCAGCTGCTCTCTGCACCCCAGCAGGTAGGGCCCTGCTCCCACACCCGATTCCCATTACTCAGTAGCAGCCAGGGGCAATCCCCCAGGGATGGCTCCCAGCCCAGCATCCCCCACCCCAGGCTCCCCTCAGTGCCCTCTGCGAGGAGAACATCTCACCCTGAGCCACCCTCGGTCAGCTGCATTGGCGGCCCTGCAGGGTGCAAACGACTGAAGGGAAAGGGAGGAAAAGTCTGTTTTAACCTCAGCAAATTGATGAATTAATATTTCATATGGCATCTGCATCTTCTGTAAATGGATGCACCAAGGTGATAAAGCAGGCAGACAGCAAGAATGGAAAGTCTTTCACAAAATCTGGACAGCAAAATAACTCGCTCAAGGCAAATTTAATTAATATTAATTAAAATGAATTCCCCAAAAATGGTGGGTGTAGGGTGATTGGCATGACAGATTCTCACCTCTCAAGAGAACTGAAAACTATTGCTTGGTTCAACACACATGGCAGAAGAATTTTATTCAAATTGATTAACTGATATCTTCCAAGTAGCTTAAGGTTTGCATCTCTAACCGCTTAAGTCAATAGGATTTTTGACATTGATTGTAGCAACCACAGGAATCTGCTTTACAAACTTGCTCACTGCACATCAGTAAAACACTGTAGTTCGCAACATTCATTTATTTGACCAGACATTCCCCATGTGACATTTTCCATTTACTCCTGGAGAAAAACCATCTAAAAATTCTCAGACAAAACAAGACAGGACTTCCTAGTATAAGCCCTTTGGGCTGAAAGTCTCCCTGTTAAATCTTAATACAGTCAATGAAAAATTAGTACTGAAGGGGATTTTAAGACGTAACAGAAAACATTCTGCTGCCCCAAGGAAGGATTAGCTGCTCCTTGATATTACTGACAGATGCTTATTTCATTTGTTTTTTAAAAGTACCAGTGGCAGAAATGCCATATTTCCACATTCAATCTGTGCTATGTGTCACTTTCCCAACTGTTATTTTTCATCCTATCTAACTGAAATCTTCTTTGCCACCTCACTTTTGTCTTATCTATTGGATTATTCAGGTTATTCCCTTCCTTTGCAGAGTGGCCTTTCATTTCTTTCCCCGGACAAAGGAGAATAAATAACCCCACTCCCTCATACCTCTTGTTTTCTACATCCCTGTTACCTCTCTTTACTTTCCATCTGACCTTCTCCACGTGGACCAATTCCTGCTTGATATGCAGTGAATGGAAAAATGGAAACAGTTTCCCAGCCTAGATCTTATAAATTATCTCTGTACCCTGCAGCAATACGGCCCAGTCTCCCTTGACACACTTCTAACACAACCCAGTGGAGCCTGTTGCAAAGCTTCATATACATGGGGGAATGGAGCCCAAAAAAGCAGTGGGGAGTCAAGATGGATGCAATTTTTTTAGAATTTTGTTACAAGGCAAAACTACTAACAATATTTTCCCGAATACATCTAAGTAACAATGAGGTATAATGTCACATTTCACATACCCTAGCAACCACTCCTGTATTTAAATGCTCATCTGCAGCAATCTTGGATTCTAAGCACTCAGGCCTTACGCACAGTGAGTACCTTTGCCTTTGCCTGTCATTACTCCTCCCGCCTGATTTGTATGGTGAACCTGAGCAGCAAAGCATGGTCAAAAATTGGTTTGGCTTCAGAATGAGGAATTAGAAAACAAATACACTGAGTACGAAATCTAAAAATATAAAAGCATCTTGTAGTCTAAGAAGGAAAAAAGAGGTTATTCGTGGTCCATGCTGCAGGACAAAGAGATGCAAAAAGAAATACCCACAACAACCGAACAACAAGAAGGATAAGATAACATAGTACATGATAGTACGCAGAGCATGGTTTTTATTATTTTCTTCTGTCCAGGCCAAGAGGAAAATGCAGGTATTACCCTATGTGCTTTCCATATCATGCAGCCTACAAGTTTTATCATGATATTTCATCATGGCCTACCCCACCGCCACTGAATATAGCATACTGCTCTTCTGAAACAGACATGTAAATACTCCTGTCATTACCAACTTCAAAGCTTCCAACTGCAGAAATGTGAATCTATCTGGACAAAAATAAAAAGTAAATGTGATCCTGCAGAGGAAGAAATGTTAAGATTCTTCATTATCTGTGTGTTTACATTGATCTTTTCTAGTTTCCCTTCAGAGGTTTTAATAAATAATATTTCACCAAGTAGACTTCCAGCCCCAGACTGCATGCTAGTAGGAATCTATGCCTACCCTTAGGACTTTCTTGAGAGAGACTGCTAAGATTGATGTAGACACCTTCCAGAGTAGATACATAACAGTATAAATGATAAATGAAGACTATTATATAACTGAATCAACTCTTGGAATATAAATTGTGGATTTGGCTATGGATTGGATATAGCATCATCTTTTTTCACTTTCTTCTCAAATGCAGTCCTAGTTTGTAATCTTTTTTTGCAGACTGTACCTTGTAATTCAGGTGTAGTTCATACTAAAGGAGAGGGAAGCCAGGTTCACAGGGAAAATGTGTCATCATTGTAGTCAGCCAACCTGCAATAAAGCATTCCTCTTCGACACTAGTTGTCCCTACTCTCTCAAATTCAGTATAAGATATGGAATCTCAGAATAAAGCAACGCCATTATCTTATTCTTTCTGTACTTTCTGTAACATGTGACCAGTTTTGTGCACCTGTGCAAGGAGTGGGAATGAACAGACCCTACACATTCCCAGGTCAATCAATGCACGAGAGCACTTTCTCACATTCTCGACACAGCAACTATGCATGTTCATTTATGACGACTGCACATCCAGTGATGATGCAGCACATATTAAACTATATTTCCAGTCAAGGCTCAGTGAACAATTAACAATCTTGCAATGATACTATAGTTCAGTAATTCATGCAGTTTCAAACACCTCAAACCATCTGTGTTCAGAAACATTAAAGCTCTGCTGTTAAAAAGTGTTCTTATCAGCAGTTAGTTAATCCCATGATAAATCTGAGCAGTGAACTTAATAGTTTAGAAGCAGAGTCAAAAGAAGCAATGTACAATTTTTATTTCAACACATTTCTCTAATTGCTAATTGGACCTTCCTGGACCATGAAGATAATTAGGTTATTTTTTCCTCTCATTTTGTGATATCTCCACTTTTGCATACACTGTGCCTGGGAGAACACAATGTTCCAGCTGAGGGAAAAAACAGTGAAGGATGGTAATTAGAGAAAATAGCAATGCAGAGTTGTGACCCACATCACGAACATTAACACGTACTCAGTGAAGAGATACCACTAGAAACAGCCAATTAATGGCTGTATAAGAAGTGCCTGAAGTTATTCTGCTTCTTGAAAAGGTACAAGCTACTGAGCAGGGTAAAGTGCTTGCTGGCAAACTGAAAATGGAATTTGCAGACACTGAAACCTCACATCAAGTTTGACATTTACAATTTTAATATATTTGTGCACTGAGAGCATACAGAAGAGAAAAGGTGCTCCAAGTATAGACGGCATGTTTGGTTTAGAAACCAAAGAAGCTCTTATTTCTTGTTTCCTTAAAGTGAGGAAAACTCATTTCATTATATGAATGTTTGAGGTAACAATATCTATATATTATTTAAGATACTGTATATAGTTGCAGATGTCTGTATATATTTTTAAGAGACAAAAAGGACCTGACCATCCTTTGGCTTATGAGATCATTTATCACCCTTCACATCTTTCTGTAAACTTATTCCCCAGAACCAAACCAAGAAGGATGGTATAGTTTTGTCTGCTTAGTCTGCTCAACTTCAGAAAGATCAGCTTCAGCTTTTACCCACACATGGAAATCTCAAAATTTTGCTTGAGCTGTGATATCCAGTGGCATCCTAAAGAGTAGCTAGGACTCCAAGCCTGAGTAGAAACCTCTCCAGATTTTGGTTTGTTCATGTGAAATTCCGGCAGCAACTAATTGTTAACTCTTTTTTTTCCTTTCTTTTTTCTTTCCTTCTGTATTAGCCAGCAAAAATACTCACAGACAGCACCACCTCTCCTCCAGCCCAAGATTGGTGGGGGTAGTGAAGGGAGGTGCACTTCACACCAGAAGAATCTGTTACATATTTATGATCTTACATGACACTAAAATACTAACTGGGTGAAAAATGTGGTAATTTAATATAACTTAGAAGAAATGTCTTGATAATTAACAAATAACATATTTTTTACAGTCTACCAGAAACAGCAATGGCAAATTTATTTCACAAGTTTTTTTTCTAAGTTACTTTTTGTAGCAACTCTAATCCTTGTAACCTGTATTGGTCTGTATCTGTAGAGAAAAAAAGAAAAAAAAAAGAATAATATGGAAACATAGTAAAGATTTCATTCAGCTTTCTCTGAAAGCTTCCATGCAGTTTCATTTATAGTTGTGTCAAACTTAACACTCCGATGGTCCATATATATGTATTATTTCATATATTTAATCCATGAAATTACTGGTAGGAAAAAAAGGACAAAAGCAAAACTTTCCTAGCAAACCATGACTAAAGTCAAGCTTTAGATCAACTAGGCATCAATTACAATTCTATTATTTAGCTATTACTGATACAAGATGTTCATGTGTGCAAATAAAACCCTCTCATTAGTGAAATTTTCCAAGTTGTACAGGCACTCCAGGGTGCCACAAGGTAAAAGAGAGGAGGTAGAAGTCGTGGGATTTTTAGCTGTGTTTAAATTTTCCTAGTGGGAGTTCTTTAAATCTACTAAATGCCTCCTTTCATTTTTAGGTACTTAAATACTTTTAAGAATTGCAAATAGCCCCAGCTTCAGCTGACCTTCATTTTGAGCCAAATCCATGTACTTTTTCTAGTGTTCGGTTTTAACCCTTCAGAGATGCTGATTAACTAATAGCAAAGTGTATTGAATAAGGCTTTACATCCAGGACACGGGGTAAATAATTTCCAAAACCTACTGGAAGGCACAGGATATGACAGGGGAAGAATTTGATTGTATAGTGATAGACCCTGTAGAAAAGCCACGGACTGATAGAAAGAGCAAGCCTAATTAGCAGGAATAGGTGATGACATAGGTCTATGCAGCTACTAGAATGAGAACGATATATACACAATTAACTGTTTTATATTCACATAGGTGATATGCAAACTGTACAGACTTGGCGTTGACTAAATTAATGTTTGAATTAAAATTTAAAACATTTGGGGTTCATAAGTCAGAGCAATTAACCTAGAAACGTGAAATATTTGTGTCATTGGTTTGCAGGGTGTTCAATTCAGTGAGAGATACCCCAAAATACTGAAAGATGGATGTTTTGAAAACATCAAAGA
>VXAK01000283.1:0-19216 GCA_013399435.1 Arenaria interpres
CCTGCCTTTTTATGCTTTCAAAAATCTTCTCTTGTAATGTTATCTTGCACAGAAACTGTGGCAATATAATTGTATTTACACTAACTCTGAAATAACAAAGGGAAAGGAAGCAACTTTAACACCTCCTGACTGGAAGATGAGCAAATGTTTAAGCAAAAGACAAGATAAGGATCAGATGTTAAGCAGTTGGGGTTGGTAACAAAGCGTAAACACTTTCCTAGAAGAGGAAATGATATAACTAAATGGAAGGTTGGGTGGCAAGTCATACAGGGAGAGGACTCAAAGACTACAGTACTTGTTTATTTAATTATATTGGGCCTTTGATATAAAAAGGCAGCCTAGACACTGCTGAAAACACTGTAAGAGAAGGGAGAGACAGGACACTGGAAGAAATGTACAAGGTTGGTACTACCATGACCCCTGTCATTTTCAGTTTCTTTTAGTAGTAGTATTATTAAAAGTAGAAGTAGCAGCAGTAAACAAACTTAACTAATAGTGCTAGTTAAATCTATTTAACCTGAAATTACAGTCCTTGATTTATTCAGCACGTTTCTTGGTTCTTTTATTTAAGATTACTTTTACTATTGCTACAGGCCACAGCCTCCCCCTGTCAAAGCATTGGACAGAAAGTGCCAATTCCTCACTGACATAACTCAGGTAAGTCAGACAGCAATACTGGAGGGGAAACAAGAGAGCAAAAATCTACAATAATTCATTAAATATCACATTTTGCTTCAAAGTTTTATCTTTTTTTTCCCCCTAGAGTCAGCAAGGGCATGAATCTGAAACAGAAAAAAGGGCTGGTGTAGATAACTCACGTGGTAAGAAAACCACAAAAACAGCATCGTGATGGAAATCACATTCTGAGATAGACCCTTAATGACTCAGATATTCTGAATCACTTTTCAAAAGGAAGTGGTTTTTTCTGTGTGGGGGGAAAGGATATCAGCCAGTCACATGGCTCCTCGCTGTATTTGCACTCAGGGCTCTACTCAAGTCACCTATTATCGCCAAAAAAAAAAATGCACTTTGCACATTTCTCAAAATTACCAGGAGTGGGAGAACAGAATCTCCACTTGTGTAATGTGAGCAGAATCTTTTTTTTTTTTTTTCAGTGTTTCCCTTCAGCAGTGGGATACCAGAGTATGGATGGAGGAAAGACAGAGCTGCCCAAGGATGAGCATGGAAGTGAGATGCACACTGCCAACAGACATGAACCATTGTATTTAACCTAAGTCAAGACACACTGGTAACCAGCTTTGTTGTCCAGCATTTAGTTTCTTTGTTAACGCCCAGCAGTTGCATCAACCAGGAATTTGACACAACCTGGGATGTGTCTTTCTCATTGCTACTCAAATCTTCCTAATCCTAAATTTAACCCTAAACTTAGCCCCCCCTCAGTAAAAAGGTACATCTTCCCTTCCTTACCTGTCACAAGCACCTAAAGTGAGGAAGTTTTGACTTTAAAGGGGAAGTGCTAGGCTCTTACGAGAAGAGGTGATTCTTCCCTCTACCTATATTATTAATTTATTTAAATAGAAATGGGATCAATGGAAACAGCAATGGGACAGTGTTTATCTTCTTTAGTTGAACTTCCAGCCTTGCGGCTTTCAGGTGTTAGAGCTCATAGCTGTGATACGGATGGAGGGCTTGCTGAAGTCTCTCTTGCATGTAGATTTGGAGAAGGAAAGCCATGCATACATTCCCCATCCTTTTAGAGATGCACTGGACTCTGCAAGAAGACAGTAATAAGCATGGTAAGAAATAATAATGTTATTATTTCCACCCTACCCCTCTACCCAGTGCTGCTGAGGTCACACCTGGAGTCTTTTGCCCAGTTTTGGGCTCCCAGTTGTTGCGCAAGGAGGTCACGGAGTCGCCATCCTGAGAGATACTCAAAAGTGGTCTGGACGTGGATCTGGGCAAGAGGTCTGGGTGGCCCTGCCTGAGCAGGGTTGCACAAGACAACCTCCAGAGGTCCCTTCCTACTGCAGCCATTCTGTGATTCTGTGAAGGCAGGAGACAAAGGGCTCTAACACCCTGGATACGCTGATGAAGGATTATGCATGAGATATCTGCACACTGATGTAGATGAAAAACCACCAAGGATTAATGACTGCTATTCATCTCTTCGTATCGCATATGAAACATAGAGCAAGAGGACAGTAAGGTTGTGAAAGTAAGCACTCAAGAGTCATGAAATGGCATAATTAAGATTAATGTACCAAAGCTTTTTTTTTCCTTTGTGCATATATATTGTGACATTATTAAATGATATAGTACAGTTTCTTCCCTACTCCTTCTGGGACTTTATATATGAGAAGAACATTGGATTATTTTGCTCCAACTCGTACAATCTGCTGGTAAAATTTGGAACAAGGAAATGTTTTCAGTGAACAATTATAAATACATAGCTCAGAATACAAGAAATTGTAAAGTTGGCCTTGTAAACAGAATACACGTAATATCCTTAAATGCTATAGCAATTGTTCATTTTTTATTACCTTGTCAGTTTTTACCCTTTTAGCTTCATCTCCCAAAAGAGCCAGACAGGTGGGTTCTCTGCATTTCCCCCTAGAAGCATTAGGTTTTTCTTTGTGTTCGTCAAAAGCTGGGTATATCTCACTCGCTGAATGGCTAGATTTGCTCTTCTGTGAAGGAACTGATATTTCAATCTGATACTGTAAAATAAAACTCAAGGTTAAAACACATATTCAGGAAAATAAATGTTATCCACATCATTAAGAATTGAAAGTGGGAGGAGGGGACTCTTCTTTTCCCTTCCTTTTTGATTTTCCTTTAAGGAGCAACAGGGTAGAACAAACCAAGCCCATTAAACACAAAGAGTGGAAAGAAAAATCACTATCTGTCTTGATTAGCAATCAAACAGTTATTTTAAGAAGGACGTGTCTGAACAAATCTCTCCCTTTTCTATAGTAGAAGGTATTATTGGACAAAAGGAACAGTAAATAATGACAATAATCCAGTACTGTAGTAAACGTGAAGTATAAACAAATGAAAGTGTAAAAGCTACAGGCTTTTACTTTGAAATGTAAAAGCTTTACAGTTACCTTTGAAACTGTGTGAATAACACCACATCTGAGCAAACTGAGTCGGAGAGAAAACTTTTAGCACGCCCTGAATACAAAAGCCATTAATTGTCTCCTCAGTGAGACACAGTGGCATTCTTCTGGAAGATAAGCATAACAAACAAACCAAAAAAAACAATTACTGACATTTCCAATGGAAAATAACACTTTTGTTCAACAGCATAATAGCTGATAAATGAAGGCTATCTACAATATCATTGGGGCTTTGAGTTTTTACTGAGAATTACAAAGCTGATTAAACAGCATCCCCAAATGAAGGAATGAGCTAGTACAGCAGCTCCAGTGACAGCTCCCTCTAAAGCTTTGATGGACAGCGGGGCATAAGGTTCTGCCAGAGAAATGACACAAAACTCAGCAGGAAAAAAAAAAAAAATCTTAAAAAAAAATCTCTTTACACAGGTGTCTGCCTAACTCCTGTTTCTGTACGTGGCACCTCGATTTTGCACAGGATCTAGTCTCCTCAGCAGAGTTTCACTGTAGTGAAAATACAAATACACCGCAGCCAATGGGGCAGCTGCACTGAAACATGTTACAGCATAGTCAAGATCTCAAGAGAATTTTCCTCTTCCTTTGGTGTAGTGAGATTTTCCCTGACTGAGCGTGCTTAAAAACACATTGGAGGCATCTGTTATAACGTATATTAAATAATTTCAGCAACATTTTCACATTGATTAACATTAAACACTGTTTCTTTTTAAGAACTTAAGTTTTAGCTGCCAAAACCAGAAAACTATTTTGACATTAATCAGCAAAGATACATAAAATCGATTTTTTGGTGCTAATAGTAGCATACAGATTTAAAGCAGCTTAACCAGTCTCCTCTTTCTCTTCCTCAGTTATCTCCTTTCTATGTACTTTCTCATCAATGTGTGCTCAAAATGTACTCATTGCTTATTCTCTCCAAATTTCCCTTGGCTAATTTGGAATCCCAAAATATTGAATACTTCATTTTTGTAGGCTACTGTCAGAATTCCTGGGATCGTTATGAAAAATAACTGATGAATGGATGCTTAATTATTTTTTTTTTCTGAAATGGCTAGTAAGACTCAAAAGGATCTGAATATTCTTCAAAGTACTTTCTCCAAAACGCCAGGACACTTGGATTTCTTTCCTTTTCTGATACATCTGAAATCACCATTATTCAAGCCTTCTCACATACTGATTTCAGAGAATCTCACCTGCCCTTAGATGCACATTTGGGCAGACTTTAGTGTTGTGTTTCACTACTGAGGATTTGAGCGTTTTCATGTAAGTGGTTCTGATATTTTTTTGTATTTCAGATGCATCTCTACCAGGCACACAGGTGTTTCCAGTGAAAATAATTCAGTTTTTTGAAGGAAAGACTGTGGTAGAGTAGTTCAGATGGAGTGTTTGCACAGTTTTTCTTTCAGACAGTATTTCGGGTTGTTTCAATCCCTGCTCTCACAACCTTCTTTCTTTTGTTTTTATGTAAATGTCAGCCAGTTTAACATGTGTGAAGAAATATTCATGGCATATTACCAAGCAGCTTGCACTCTTTGAACAAGAGACACGCTGACCTTCATTTTTAAAAAAAAAGCCAACTGCATATTTACACGTTTAGAGGGTGTGATCAATTCTCTGTAATTTTGAGCCAAATTATATGTGTTTTTCACTACAGCAGACAGAAAAGCACGTAGTGGATCAGAACCTATTTGAACACTCAATTTTAAAACCAGCTTGTGTAAGGGTGGGGTATGATACCACTGTGACACCATTTTTATCTATATTGAATGGAATCCTGCAAAGGTTGGAAATGTTTACTAAAATATGTAGAGGCTTTGACATTTTGCTTCACTCTAAGTCAGAACGAAAACCTGGCTTTTTCAAATTCTCTGAGAGAGAAAATTCAAGGAGAACAAGCTTGGGAGTGATCAAACCCTTTTGTTCTGACAACGTGCTGTATTCGCTATGCAATCTGGAAAATCGAACCAGAACCAAACGAATATAAACATTTATTTCCAAAAGCAACAGGATCTTGAGCAGCCAAACCCCGGGCCAGTCAGTGTCCGTCCAGGGTTACAGAGCATAAAGATGGGAAAGTGCTCCCAGAGGCTTTTAAAATGGTCCAGAATTGACCGTTTCCCTTAACTCTGATGTTCCACTGAAATGACTCTCTTAAATTGAATAGGTCTGTACCGGAACACTGTTAGCAGACTTTGTTCCTTATCTTGTCTAAATAGGTGTTAAGGAATGACATATCCCACCAGTATCTCTTACAGTCACCCTCATCTTCCATTTCTACTGAGTGGAGTGGAACACGGCAGTTCTAGAAAGAGATTCTGAAAAAGATTGCTTAGAATAGGTCAAAAACCCTACACTTGAAAAAGGCTGAGAGACTTGTTTAAATGGAAACATCTATGGTGTAATCCCACATCAAGTTTGTGATTGGGGTGAGCTGTTTTCTCGTAACTGCTTTGGCATTATCCCATATGAGCTTCTTATACACATTTCCATGAATTTTATCTTTTATCTTTGACACTGAATCATAGCAATGAAAAAACAAACAGCTGTTGAAAAATAAGACTTGAAAAGCGCAAGTAGCTTTAAGAATTGATTATTTTGCTCATACAATTTTGTTTTAGTTCATGTTTAAAATTCACATATTCCAGTTTGCTGTGCGTTAACACCTGAGAAATATTATATATAGTATTACAAGAAGTATCTTTTGATCATTAGGTATTTTGTACACTAAATTCTAAAATAGAGGGAAAAAAATTATTCTAGGAATTGCACTATAGTTCTTTGACAGTGATTGCCTCTCCTGCTGCAGTAGGAGTTACGTGGAATTATGTGTCACCCAAGAAGGTAACTGAAGATTGGTTTTTTGTGCTTGTTTTCTGTACTTCTGAGAACTTGGAGAAACGGTTGAGGCTGGTGGTCTGTGCATTATTTGAATCAGTTCTTTTGTGTGCTGAAAGAGCTTTATTGAGTGCATTGTGCATAAACCTGAAGCATTGCGTGGATTAAGGAACTGTGTGAATTCTGCCTGCTTATTTAGCATGACACCAGATAATCCAGGGCGAAGAAATCTTAGTACTCTATCCAACTGCATTACAGGCCGAGTGAAAATACTCTAATTGTCTGTTTTTCAATCTGACAATTGGAGAGAAATTACAGATATATATCATCAGATATGCCATTATAGTCAATTACACTACTACCTGAAGCAAAATTTTTATAGTATTTCTATGCATTAAGAACTTCAATCTTTTTTTTTTTTTCTTTCTTTCTTTTCCTTCCTTTCTTTTCCTCTCCATTGTTTCTTCAACTGATGGTCTTACTGTACTTATGTGAGTATTTAAAAATGTGAGTATTAATGTCAGCATTTAATCCTAGCTGGCCCAGGCCACACAAACAGCTGCTAAGAGTCGTTGCTTCCCCGGGCAGGGTTTTTCCCCTGAAGTACAGACAAACGTCATGAGTGGGTATCTCACGCCGATTGCTTCTACTACATGTGTGGGAATATCTACCGCAACCTACCCAGCAGCCTGTTTGTTCTGCGAGGGCATGCCAAATTCTATAACATTATAGAAAGCATCCTCCTGGAGACATGCAGAAATTTTAGCCCACATAAAACAAGAAGCCAACGTGAGCCATTTATCATGACTCTCAAAACTATGAGCCCCTGGTGACTGCTGCTGCCCGGCAGGAACTGACCCATTTGACATGGACAGACTTAACTTCTTGTGACTGCTGCAGCGGAGCTGTGCGCGGCCACTAAGGAGGTGGTTTTCTGTTGCAGGGCTTTTGACAACTTCTTCTTGTCAACAATAATTTGCAAACATACAGTCCTCCAGCCACGTTCATGCGATTAACAGAACGCACACTCTCTTTATAATCCCTCCAAATCCTCACATATACTAGGGTGTATTTATAGAGAGTTCATATACACCCGGAGTTCGTTTAGGGATTTATGTAGGAGTTCACTTCAATGAACATTACTGCAGGTTAGCCTAGAAACCCTGTAATTCAACATTTCCAGGCATTCTCACCTATTCTTTGTAATGGAAAAAGACTGGCCTGTTAGAGAAAGTCCTGCGGTGCTGGCATTCCTCAGCTGTTCGAGAAGACTTTTCCTGTCCTTTAGCAGTACTTCGGCTGATGAGACCTTTTATCAGATGATTAGAAAAGAATTAACTGTCACAAAAGGGGATGCAGGATGATAGAGGGTATGCTCTTGGGAAAGTGATGGGTAAACAGTGAGTGCAACCAGGATTCTCCAGGCAGAAAACAAAACGTGCCCTGAATTACGAGCACCGAGAGCTGAGAAGCAAAGGAGACAACTTTGCAGAGCCAGGAAGATGCTTTTATGGCCACGGAAGACATGATGAAAGATATAGGCAAAGACACAAAAACAGAAAACGAAGAGGACTATGGTTCCATCTTCACCCTCTGTTGGCACTGACTCATGGGCTAATGGGTTTCATGACACAGCTAAGCAACCCTCCTTCCAGATGTTGGGTCTATTTTGGCCCTGTATACAAACAGCTACCACCCAACACAATGCTGATGTTCTGAGTTTCCGCAAGGCACCCTCACATATTAAGGAAAGGGAAATGAATATCGATAGTTCCTATAGCTCTACTGTGGCATTTTTTGGCATCTAAAATATAATTTCCTGCATCTTGTGGTGCTGGCTTAAAGTTTGTGTTACCATGACCACTGTTTTTCAATGATCTTCACCAATTAAGGAGCTTAAGCAGTTGGTAGCTTGTAAAATACTTCATGTGACACAACACCAATATGAATTTTTCATATTGCTGCAATATTTTTTAGTAAGCTGAAGAAACACAGATGGAAGTTTCTGCTGAATAAAACAGCCTAAATTTGATGTTAATAAATAAGTGGCCTACTAAGATTTTACTGATTGGTAAGTTTTTTTGGATATGTTACAGTACTGAACTAAGTAATTCCTTCCATGAATAAAAAAATCCATGTACTGCATAAGCAAATAATAGTATCTATAGCATTCAATAAACATTATTTCTAAGGCAATCTTGTTTAGCCTTGCTTTCTAAGAATATGTGATCATGCTCTATGCGTGTGTGAAAATGTCTGCCTCCTCCAATACCCTTTGGTCATAACTGCGCAGTGTTGACCAAGTCTTTACCAAGACTTGGAAATAACTACTTTTCCAAAAATTTTAGGACAATAAGGTAAGGTGAAAGACTCTCCTCCCTTCCGGCCAAGAGAAGGGGCTCAAGTCTGCATGAGGTTTTCAATGAAATAGCCCAGAAGTGGTTCAGCACAAGTTAAATCTTTTGTTTTCTCCTCCTCAGACAGTACTTAGAGAAGGGATGGTGATGATGTGGGAGGATGCAGGAGGCATGGATGCATAGAAATGTACAGTACATATTGATAAGAAATTGCTGCTTATGGAATTGCTTTGTTGTTTAATTTTCTTGCCGGCACCTACTCTCAATATGGCACAGCATAAAATTCACCTGAGACCTTGTTTCTCCACCGAAATGGTACTACTCCCAAATATGCCACATCTTCTGCTTCTGGTAAGTAGGATTTCCTTGAATTTCTCATAGGTTCTGATACAATCCATGATCTTAGCTTAGGTGAAGAGGTATGGTAAAGGCCTAACTAAAACAGTGTATTTTCTACCTATGTTATCAAACCTGTGGCATAGAAAGAGGCTGAGAACGGCCAAACCCCAGCATCAGACAAGAATGGCCAGGCAACGTCAGGCATTCATGTTGTCCAGGTACTCTGTTCCCTGGGAAATAAAGATGATACCAATAGGTGGATTGGCTGGTTAGGACAGTAAAGGGCTTGGAAAGGTGAGAAAGCAGAGCAGGAAGGCAAATGCAGAATTGCTAGAAAGTTTGGCACAGATGTAATTAAACAAATTTATGCAAATTACTTTTCATTCCCACAAGAATAAATTCCTCCAGAGGAAATCCGAGTTACAGAAATGTGAGTTGTACTTAAGCTGTAGACTGGAATAGCATCATGTGCACTACTGTAAATCCCTCACACACACAAGCCCATGACTTTTTCAATTAGCATCTGCTTTAACTTGAAGCATGTAATTGTCAGACGTTTAAAGGTAAGACACTCAAGGGCAGGAGGTAACCGAAGCAGGTGATCTGTCAGTCCACAAATCCCCTACTTGCACACAAAAACTCAGAATCACAAATGTTAAGAAGCATCCTTTGCCAGTGAGGATGGCCACTGCTTTCCTGTGCAGACATAACGTGAGCTAATCTGTCTCTGAAGAGAGGCCTCTTCCTACAGGGAAAAACAGATTTTAAATGATGGAGCAGTATGCTCAAAATCCTACATAGATATACATCCATGAAAACCCACTCCCACTGCCAGCTCTAATTCCATGAGAAAGGTGACTTTAATCTTGTTTGAAACCTGCCAATCTGACTTTACTCCTCTTGGAATGGCTGACCATCATCTTGCATGAATTCAGCCAGAATCCTTTGCTCCCTAGAGAGAAAAGTGTCCGATGTACTGCAGCTCTGTTGAAAATAGGTTGGAGCTTGTCTCACAAGCCCCGGAGGAGAACCTCCGGTCCTGAACCTTCCTTATCAGAGAGATGGACAGTGTCCACTGGGCTCTACGCTGACCCTCCACTAACCACCAAATGCAGAGACACCTTCAGCTCGCAGCACTCTTCCAGCTGCAGCCTGCTTTTCTCAGAAAGCAAAGCCTCTCAGAAAAACAACTGGACTATACCAAGATCACCTGCTCCCTCTTCTTTCTGAAGTACAATTAATCTGTTTTCTTGGTGTTATTGACAGTGGAATGCTCCATCGCGTGGCCTCCATGCTCCCCTGGTGCAGGGGCTTATTCCTTGTTTCACAAACTCCTTCTCACCAAGTGCGCTGCAGTTTCTCATTAGCTAGAAGAGAAGGATACTGTTATTTAACCTACCCAAATTTTCTATTCACTAGCTGCTCCTGCTATAAATTCTATGTATATATTACAGTTTATGTAGTAAATGTTCAGAATAGAGCCAAAGATTTGCATATTCTTATTATATACTCTGTGATACATTTCTCTAAACACTCGCACCTTTCACCTCTCTACATATACACAAATAGAAAAATCAATGTATAATTGCTGACTGTGAGGAAAGGGATATCCTTGCAACCTGTGCTATGTCAGTGAAGGTTGCAAAGATATTCATGGGAGCTGCAAAAGCAGCAGATGAACTAACCTTACACCAGCACACCCTGGAAAATCTTAGATTAAATACAAACAGTGTGTGTAAGTTATGATTTAAACGTCAAGTGTAACTAATACTATTTATAACTTCTAACTGCTACTGCAATAATTGTCTTCACAAAGCAGATGACGTGCACCAGGTGTAACACGTTTGAACCTCCCATCTTCCTAATCATCAAGAACAACGTGCTGAAGCATTCCTGACATACTTCTTTTAAAGTAATTATGTTCAGCAGTGGTTTCACTATTACCATTAGATCCTCAGGTATCTCTGACTTAAAATCAAAAATAATAGTGGGATGTCTGCTGGCAGTTTCCTGTTTAATACCTCTCTGCATTTGGTCCACATTAGTTAAAATACAGTGAAGTAATCACTGTGTGATTACGTTTAGGTTACTCTGGAATGAGCTATACCACACCTTAAATCTATGGACTACTTATGTTCCTACTTCTGGTAGTTTCTTACAGTGAAACTGATTTCAAAGTCAACAACAGAAATGCAATTGGTTTAAATAAACCACTTTCATGCAAGTAAATACTATCATAAGCAATAAATAGAAGAATAATGGAAAGAGTAAAAGCTGTGTCTTAATTAAGTCCTTGTATCCTATAACAAAAATAGCTAAGAATTGGTTTTAGCACATTGGATTTTAACATTTTGTTGCTTCTTTCTAATTTAGAAACATTTCTTAACTCATCCTAGGAGACAGAGGACATACAGGAACTAACCTGTAAGTAGAAGAACAGGACACCTAAACTATCCCAGTGTAATACTTGAAGAAACTTGTTTCACGGGAGTATATACATAAGGAAACAGGAATCTTCATATACAGAATGGATACTTTAGATGTGTAAATATGACCTCAGACACAGTTACCAATTTTGCAAATATATTTTGCATGCAAATACTGGATTCCGTACAGTCAGTAAGTGTATACACAAATTTTGTTGGCAGCATGTGAGCAGCCATTTTAAAAAATTACTGGCTTTATGCAGATCTGATGTCCCTGAAATTAGATCTAGCTACATCTTAGCTAAACTGACATCTATTAAATGAAGCTGTATTTCCTTTCCTGATTTTTCAGCTTTCATTGACACCATTCATGAAGATGTTAATTTAAAAATTTAGGTCAAAAAGAGTAGACTATTATTTCCTGGTAACTGAAAACTTAAGTGACATTTTAAAATTAGAAATTAAATAATTTCCATTATTATTATTTTATGAGTACCACTATACCAATATTCCTTGAAAAGGCCAATGTATAGGTATTAGTTACCTATACTACAGCTCCATCTAGAAATACTCTATTTAAATTTTACTCTTGAATTTTTGTATTAGGCAAGGATATCAATTTCTACTACAAAGGTAGAATACGAACCTGCGGAGTAATATATGAATTATAGTCTTTTGTTGATTTTTATAGGCTATGCATGTAATTTCATTTACAGGAACACCTGTTAGCTATGTCTGACAGAAACGTCCTGTAGTTAAATAAAAGATATAGGTTGGCGGCTTATATTAAGTCATTGCAACTGATTATCACAAACTGAGAAATCGTTTTATTGAAATTAATGAGAATGATATATTCCTCAGTACTGTGATTAACCGTTGGTTTAAAAGCGTCAGGGTAAACAGCATGAAAAATGGCCCTGGCTTGAAACGAAAGACCATCCTCCATGCAACAGCTGGGATTAGCCCGCATGGGCTACATCATGGGACTCTGAGGAAGTTCTGTAGGTATGACGAGGGCAATCACATTTTCCTGTTTGTTCATTCTTATCAGAATATTTTCCTTTCCCTAGCTCCTGTAAAAGCACCTATGCAAACATCCAAAGGACACCTAAACAGCTGCAAAAATACAAGGGTATTTGCCAACGTGTAAATTTTTGTCCATCAACAGTCAGAAATATGCTGCATAAACCTAAAGTCACTCATTACTGAGAACCCTCATGGAAGGTAGCTGTAACTAACTAAGCAGGGAAAATCATTACATGCAACATGTTTTCAAATTCAAAATGGAAAAAAACATTGTTTGTCCTTTGTAACTCATTTTTGCCTCTTATGGAAAAAAAAATTAATAACTAACAAATCAGCTTCCAAAACTGAGGATACTTTCAGCATTGCTTAAAAAATAACATAACTGTAGATTATATCTATAAATGGAATCACTCAATAGTTACAGGCTCAGGAGAGAATCCATGTGTGCTTTACACGAAGGCATAAATTATAAATATAGAAAAGTATAAACTGACAGGTTTCTCTAGCATTTAAATATAGGCAATAATATGGAACTCAAATTGAAGAACTACAGTCGTTAAGTAAGACTGACAGAGTTTTCATGTAGCACTTGTTCCAATGCTACTGAAGGTAAAGAGGTGTTTTGCCATGGCCTTTCAGGGACATAAACTTCAGCTCTCAGAACAAAGGAAAAATGCTGGTGCTGCTTAATTAACTATTATATACCGAAAAAGACAGCTAATCTATCAGAGAGGATACTGATAAGGACAAAGACACATATGAGAAATCACGTATGGAAAATCACAAGCAGTGATTTCAAAGCAAATAAAATGAATGTTTATACATGCTGGGTTTTTGTTTTGTTTTGTTTTGTTTTGTTTTTCAGTTTGTTGTTATGATTTGACTCTTGCAACATTTCCTTTGGAAAAATACACCATTTGCATGGCTGGTCTATTTTCTGGGCCCTGTGTCCACTTATGCCCGTGCAGTTGCTGCTCTGTTTCTGGAAGAGCAGGCGCTGTGGCAGCTACAGCTGCCACACAGTATTATATGAAAAGCACGCTCCCACTTGCCTCCTGTGTGCTAAGTCACCTCTGTGACTGAAACTTACCTCTTTATCTTTTTTTCATCTAAAACACACTTAAAAGTTTATAGCTGGCAATTATCTAACAACAGCCTTCCTCAGGAATGTGAGATGGATGACCGGCAGTTTGGGTTCCGCTTGCTGACCAGTTGCATCCAGTCCCCGGACTGGTTCTTGAATTTTCAGGTTTGTCTGTAAAATTAAAACACAACATCGACAATTCCAAGTTAGTCCCAACCCAGGGCTGTGTGAGACCACACTGCAACAGTACAATGCTCTGAGAACAAGCCAGCACAGATGCACCTGGATTTGAACGTGCTATGCCTGAAATAACAAGCCTGATCTCTGAAACATACTGCTTTGTCGACATATTTTGCCAGATATGGGCTGATAGCTACGGAGATGTAACAATTACAACTAGAGAAATCTAAATGTAAGAACCAGTAGAACGTTCGTTATCTGCACCTATTTTTAAAACACCTACTGCAGGAGGCTTACGTGAAGCGCTAAGACATCAGCCTAGAACTAGCAGGTAAAACGGATCCCAAAACCACAATGGCTTTTCCGAAAAGCAAAATCCTGCAATGTCATAAAAATCTGTAGCATGGTGCATCAGTGAATAAGCATTTTCTCAGGCATGCAGAAATGACAGAAAAGTATTTGGCCACAGGAAAATACAGTAAGCAGAACAATTTGAGCACCCCGGCGTGGTGCACCGTTGGTTTTGCTCTACACAGTTTCATTTTTTCGCACTCTCTCACGCTATGTGTACTTTTAAGGGTATTAGCCTTTATGGGCACGTTTTCACGGCGCTTGGTTAGGATTCGTGGAAGAAAACCACTGTGTGCTTCGTCACGCTCTGAAAGAGAAAATGTGGGCACTGACTTACCAGGCAAAGGACAGCAGCAAACAAAGCTTCTGACTCTCTGTTAGTACAGGCCAAGGTGTGGCCAGGAGCTCCACACAGAGGGCTACTGAGTGCTGCTCTCTTGCTTTAAATGGTTGCTTTGGAATAAATGAATAATTCACTTGCTGATACACTGTACGACCTAAGATGGATGTTCATTCAGATGAACACAGTATGTTTTCACCAGCACGTCACAAAACGCCGTGGTAAATTCCAGGAAGACAGCAAGTGGTCTGAAACTAGAAATGTATCAAACTGAAAAATACACTATGGAGTACAGAGTATTTTGAATGAGATTAGTAATGATTAGAATAAAATGTATACTGACATCAGTGTAATACACTAAAAAAAAAAAAAAAGAATTTTTTTTTAAAAGTAAACANTTAAACGATATGGCATAGAAACTGTACGCTTTCTAATTATCAAGAAAACCGCAACGCAACAGGCTGTGAGCAAAACTGTCGGGATGCACAAATAATAAAGGTAGGACAAGTATTTCCATCAATGTTCCAAATGTTTCCATCAATTGAAGTACGGCCAGACGCAGATCAGCGCAGAACAGGATTTTCCAAGCAGGAACGATTTTGATGCTCAGTGTTGTGACTAACGTAAGGCTCCAGACTCAAGAGACGTGCCGTGCTGAGTCTGAGTATCGAACTGTAACATCAATTTCCTTCTGAAAGGAAGATTTGCTGCGTGCACTAAGGGCTCAAGAAAAGGGACTGAAATATCGTGTGGCTATTTACACCCATAAACTCATGACATTTGCAAAATTAGGGGGGGGGGGCAAAAAAAAGAGTTATTTTCCAGATGTACCCTGAAGTGAGACAAGTGAAAACCTCTGCCTCTATGCAATGATGCTGTTCTAAAATTGAACAGAGAAAGTGAACAATCACAGGCAACTACACAAAAGCTGTGTAAGCTGTTTTGGAAGGCAGACAAAAGAAACCAAGGGAACAGTATCACATACTAATATAAACGATTACCTCAAGGTAGTTGTCCACATATATTTTTGCATCTGCTTAAGAGACAAAATGTAGTGATTCAATAGTAATTTCTTTATGAATTTTAAAGTTGTATACATACTGACTCTTAAGACAGGACAGATTTTCTATCAGTATGGGGATTATAATTTTTTATTTGGGCTTAACTCATCTCCAGCTTAAACATTTATTTGAAAGTGTATCAAACTACACAAGAACAACAAGAGGAGGGACAAAAGGTTATGGAAGTTTGGAGTTTGAGAAAGATTATTTCTAATGTGACAAAAATGTCCTTGAAAACCATTAATAATCAGGAAGTCATTAAACAAAAATAACATTTGAAAACTGTTGATCTTTTAAAATGAAGACAAAGATTTTAGAAATAGCTTATCATTAATGATCTATTCAGAGATTCAATACAAAAAAAGTATTCAATGCAATCAAAAGTTTCTAATTTGTACCACAGACATGGGAGGATTGACAGTTCTCAGTGGTGCCCGGTGACAGGACAAGAGGAAATGGGCACAAACTTGAATGTAAGAAGTTCCATCCAAACATGAGGAGGAACTTCTTTACTGTGAGAGTGGTAGAGCACCGGAACAGGCTGCCCAGGGAGGTGGTGGAGTCTCCTTCTCTGGAGACATTCAAAACCCACCTGGACAAGTTCCTGTGCAACGTGCTGTAGGTAGACCCGCTCTGGCAGGGGGGTTGGACTAGATGATCTCCAAAGGTCCCTTCCAACCTCATATGATTCTATGATTCTATGACAGCACAGCCCGAAAATTAAATATGCAGACAGTGACGACAACTGTTCAATGATTGTCTTACAATGATCAGTCTGGGAACACAGCTTTATTCAATAAAAATAAAAAGAAAAAATAAACATGACGGAAGCAAAGAATTTAAGTCACAGGAAATAAAAGTATCAGTACTCAAGTTCTTGCCCAGACTCTGCCCATCTTTCCATCTCCCCTGCAATGCATGCGGCCTCCCATGGGGTTATAACATCTATGAAGGTAGGAAGAATTAGCACTCTCTAACTACTATTTGGCTGTGGGAGAACAAGGGGAAGAACTGGAATAGTTGGAGCATTTTGGGTTCTTCATTGCAGGAAGGCTGCTGCCTTATCACTCCACCCTGCGACAGAAAGATGGAAAATCCCCCTGTTGCTATTTATTTCTGAGACAGGATAACACCTTTGGAAAAGTGGAAACTAACTGCGCTCAGGTAGAGGAGAGAAGCAGGTTTTGCGCTGAAATAAGGAGTGAAAGTGCAGTTTATATGGTGTTTGTATATCCATGATCCAAGGAACACTACCTCTATAAATAACTGAAACACTGGGTCATCCACTTTACGTGGCTGTTCATCCTAATAAGCATTAATGTTTGACAGCTTTCAAATGCTGTAAAAAACCTAATTAATCCTCCGACACATCTGTGAAGTAGCTTCTTACTTTACTGATGGAGAAAGTGTGGCCCCATTCAAGTGACTTGCTGAAGGCCATGCAAATCAGTGTCAAACCCAGCCTGAAAGCTGGAGTTCTTAATTATCTGTTGAGCTGCCTGGACCATCCACACCACTGTCATCACTCTTACGGTATATATTACCATGCTAGTGGTGTGTTCAAAGGCCTTGATGACACTGTAATTCATTCTCTACTACACTGGAAGACAGAGCTTTGGACGCCAAAGCCTTTGCAGTACGAACTAGATCTATGAATCACGGAATCAGGGAATCACGGACTGGAGGATGAAGGCTGAAGGGCACCTGCCACTGTTAATAAAACAACGGGAATTATGGCTGCATCCACTCTACACCAGGGAACTGAGCACGTGTGGGCTCTCAAGCCAAACTGGTTTCACAACTCCAGATGGGAGCTCTCCTGGTCCCCACAGCGGGGTGGCTGCACGCAGGCAACCAGCCAGGAAGGATGCTTGCCAGCCCTACCTCCGCCGGCGAGCAGCACCGAGCTGGTGGCACGCTCGGAGGCACAGCAGGAAAGGTCGCTGCGCTCTGGGCTCTGCCAACAATCGTGTTCAAGCGCCTGGGAACACCCCGTCTTGCTTACAAGCACAGGCTGTGTTAGTCCTACACAGGCAGGATCCTGCGCAAAGAATTTCATTTACCATAAATCAACAAACGGACGGGTAGTTTTAATAGACTTTTATGCGCCAGACTCAGTTTTGGTCTTTAAATTAAGTCTGAAAAATCATAGCCTACCCCTGCTCTGACATTTCAATACTAGACCAAAGGTAAGGGATACCAGGCCCACCAGAGAAGAAAATTGTGTATATTTCCCAGATACATCATCCTGCAAACTGACTCTAGGGAACAGGCAAATAGACTTTTCTGAGGGTCCTGTCCGACATCGTCCACACAGCAGGGATGAAAGAGTCTCTTAGCATCTTTCAGGGATTTCAGAAAAAGACGGATCTGCATTAGACAGGAAGTATCCAAGGAAAATATCCTTACACTTGTTCCTTCATCCAAACATATTCATGTAAAAAAGCCCCATGAAGGCTAATGATGATGAAGGGACTAGAACGTCTCTCTTATGAGGAAAGGCTGAAGGATTGGGTCTTTTCAGGCTGGAGAAGAGAATACTGAGGGGGGAATCTGATCAACGCTTGTAAATACTTAAAGGGTGGGTGTCAAGAGGATGGGGCCAGTCTTTTTTCAGTGGTGCCCAGTCACAGGACAAGAGGAAATGGGCACAAACTTGAACGTAAGAAGTTCCATCCAAACATGAGGAGGAACTTCTTCACTTTGAGGGTGGCAGAGCCCTGGAAGAGGCTGCCCAGGGAGGTGGTGGAGCCTCCTTCTCTGGAGACATTCAAAACCCTCCTGGACATGTTCCTGTGCAACCTGCTCTGGGTGGACCTGCTTTGGCAGAGGGTTTGGACTAAATGATCTCCAGAGGTCCCTTCCAACACCCATATCATTCTGTGATTCTTGTGTAACGGGAGCCAACTTAAGAAAGAGGAGATGCAGGGCAATGTGTGCTACCTGCAGCGCCGAGCAACCTGGGGCAGAGAACTTTGCCTGCAAAATGAACAGAAACGGTGTGTCAGGGGCAGCGATGCAACACCTCAGCTTGGCTGATCTTACCAAGAAGTCTTCTTTCCGTGGGACCCTTGACAAACTCAAAACGGCCCTCCCCAGAACAAATCTCCTGAAGCCCCCTCAGCCCCCTCCTGCAGGACATTCTTGGCACAGCCGCCCTCCCAGTCCCCATGCACCCGTACACGTGCTGCGCCTGCCTCATAAAGGGAATTTTATAAGTATTTACACCGCATTCCTATATTTAGGCGTTATCACTTCTACAACGGCAACAGGGCTGTGTTAAAATAATTTTTATTTAGAAATCTGTGAGGGAAAGCAAACAGCAGTCAGCAGAAACCCACAGAGACAGCGGGCTACGTCACGTGAAACGACCTTTACAACGCCGAATGCGACAGCGGTAACGCAAAATCAAGCGTTGTAAGAGGCTGCCGTTGAAACTGCGTTTTCTTAAAAGCAGAAAAAACGGCAGGGTATGAAGGCGCTGCGACGGCGTGAGCCCTGGGCTGGAGCCAGCTTCTCCTTTCGCTGACACCGGGCACCAACCCAGCGTTAACTCCGCCGATCTTAGTGGTGTAACTGGAAGCAAACCTTGCCTTGAGAAGGCAAGATACGAAACTTCATTTCAGCAGATTAAAAAAAAACAAAAAAAAAAACAAAAAAAAAGGCCAAAAAACCAAGAGGTTGGCTGGGGAGCTGCGAAAGTGGGAGCACTAGTTTGTTTTAGTGGCCTCAGGAAAAATTCACTTAATACTTTTGGGTAACGCAAAGCTTTGAAAACCTGAATGTTTGGATGCCTTCTGAGAGCTCCTGAGAGACCTACAAGTGTCAACGTGCTGCTATTTGTCAGCTCTTTTAACCAGCGGAGGGGTAGAAAAAAATAAAAATAAAAAAATTTAAAGAAAAAAAAATAAAACGAAAAGGCATCTACACGTTGTGTCGCCTGGTAACGTTCGTCGCACGGTGTCTTCAGGGTGGCAGAAGCACCCGAGCGCGAGGTGAACCTGATGTGCCCAAACCCACTGAAATTAGCAGAATTATTAATGGCAAAGGTAGGGCTGGGGGCGTGAGAGTTTGCGAGCTTGAGTAACAAAAGGAAAAGCAGGGGAAACAAAAAAAAAAAAA
>VXAK01000291.1:0-13104 GCA_013399435.1 Arenaria interpres
CCCTCATCCAGCCCACAATTCCTCAGATTCCTAATGAGGATGTTATGGGAGAGAGTGTCAAAAGCCTTGCTGAAGTCAAGGTAGATGACGTCTGCTGCTCTCCCCTCATCCAGCCATCCAGTTATAATATCATAGAAGGTTATCAGATTGGTCAGAGAGCTGATTGCCTGCAGCTCTAGGAGTTGCTGTTCTGGTAGAAGTTTCCATCTTACAGGTTCAATAGCCTGAAAAAATTAGCAAACTGGACTGCCTAACCTCTTCTCCTAGCATGAGAAAAGCAGGCTGTCAAAAAACAGCAAGTGAAAACATAACTGGATTTCAATGCCTTTTCTACAGTGTGGGTTCACATCTTTTTCCTGCTTGCTAAATCTTTTCTAAATACAGTAACTAAAAAAGATTTTTTTTTTTTAAATCAGCTTTTATGGGAATAATGAAAGTTCATGATTTTTTGTGGCTGGCAGCGTGGTGCTGAATGCAATATGGTGTCTCCAGTTATTGCAGAGTATGTGCCCAGATAGGATTTTGCTAAATTGTCTCAAGATTTTACAGTGAAGGACTTCTGCTACCCTCTTTTATGCCTGTTTTCAAAAGCCGCATCTGGACTGGGCAATTTTATACCTATCAGTGAGTCACTGCTTTTCAGTCCTGAAGTAAATTACAGGTGATAGCTTTCTAGGTGCACAGGACTCTCTAATCTTTGCAAGACACTTATGCTTAAGGTCTGTGAATTTTTTTGTTAGGCTGAACTGCAGGAAAACTGCATTTCAAAGACAGCCCCTAAAGTCAATCTACTTAACTGAAGAGTGTCTAGATAATTTCTAAAATGTATCCTAAGGAGTGCTAGTAATGTACTTGGAATAAAACTGTTCTGTATTTAGTTGAAATTATATGACAAATTAGGTTAATGCATAACTAAATAACTAAAATCCAAAGCAACAAACTCAGACAATTTTCAGATGTAAGCCTAATGAGTGCAGTGAAGGAACAAAAAAAAAATGAACTTAGGTATTATTTCATATAGTTCTCTCAATACACACATCTTTGGATTTTATCAAATTAGACTCCCTTAGACCTCCTTTCTGTGAATACCCCAAAACAACCCCATGTTGTAACCCCTGTCTACTGCATGGGTAGGCTTTATACGGTCAGCGGGAAGCTGAAGTGTCCAAGTCCTAGTGATCTCAATATATTTGAACTAAAATTCCTCCAGATATCCATGGAATTGAAAAGTTGACCATCACCACCAGAGTATACAGAAATTCTGACAGGTGCTGCAATGGGGCCAGTAGAGCTTACTAACTGCAGGGGACACAACTCACTACCCCACTCTCTGGATTCGTTATGTAGAAAATGGCTGTAGGGCAACATTTCCATATTTAAGTTATAGTAAACTGATGGTAAGGATTTTAACTTACATACTACTGCTTAATAGATCACTACCTGAATCCAGACTGTGAACTGAGTACAGAACCTTGGATCTTATTTAAAACAGAGGAGGAAAAAGCTTTAGCAAGCACACTGTAGAAAAATAAACTAAAATTCCCTTTCACTTTGCTTGCCTTTTTCCTTCCTTTCAGCTTTCTTTTTCCTAAAAGTAAAGTGAAAAAGGAAATTCTACCTACGGAAGCAGACTTCTGTATTGTTGAATATAATAAATATGATTCACAAGAACCATATCCAAAATTAAGCTTGTCTTACTCATTAAAACAAACAATTTATTAAACTAAGATTGAACTTTCAAAGACATTGAGATGGACCACCAAATGGGGATACCTGGCTCCATTTACAACTGCTTGTTTACATGCACCTAGTGTAAAAGTTGTAGCCCTGGGCAAAGCAAAATGGCTTTGTTCATTCGGATCAGTTGCCTCTTTTATGCTGCTCTGTTCATGCAATTACCCAATGTGCATACACACAGTGAATCCTCATAAATGTTCAGAAGAGATGCATCTTGGCTGATTCGTGCAGTGAAAAACGGATGGTTTAAGGTATCAGTTGCTAAATCAAATGCTAATGTTAGGTCAACTGATTTAATTCCAGATTTTTATGCATACCATTATATGAAATAGGGCTCTTCCAGTCAGCCTGTAGGACCAATCATATGATATTTAGTTACTCAACGTGCGTAAGAAAGTCAGAGTCTGCCCCATGTCTCTTACCTTCTCTGAACTTGCATAAAGTCAGGTATCTTTGGCTTAGGATGGCAATGTAATAGCTCAAGCTTAAGGACTTTATGAGTTTTTAATCACCTTAGTGTCAGAAGTAATTATGCAGCTTTATGTTGTCCTCTTATCCTCATTTCAAGACTTGTCAATGAAGTCACCTTTTGCTATTTTTTAAATTATACAAATTAGGACCACAGCTCTGTACATCTATGCAACTTTCAGTGAGACAAAAGAATCTTTTAAAAAAAACAAAACAAAACCCGAAGCTAGGTACATATAGCCATCATTAGACACTCATCCACACAAAACATTTGTTCACAAGTGACAGTTTAAGTACTGCAGTATGGATTTATGTGGCTAGCTTTAAAATACCTGTATTTAAAGTGTTTAATATGCTGCTGCATCATCAACAATATTACATGGGAAAGCATTAGTGAGTGTTACAAGATTAAGTTCTCAAAAATCTAAAACATGTCTGAATTAAAATCACTCATGAAACAAGCTGCAAATTCTGGGCAGGGGGCTGGGAACATTTTCAGCTGAACTCCAACTACACCATAGACAATACAGCAGGAGATGCCTGCTCTTCATTTCTTGCAACTCAATCAAACATGAAAGTCTTAGCAAGATGCCAGAAAAAAAACATTTCCTAGGACTTCTTACCTAAAACCACAAAGGATCTGCTACAGATTATGGAGGTTTTAGAGTTTACCTTAAAAG
The DNA here is from genome assembly GCA_013399435.1 of Arenaria interpres. NCBI lineage: Eukaryota > Metazoa > Chordata > Aves > Charadriiformes > Scolopacidae > Arenaria > Arenaria interpres. The sequence continues at coordinate 2,886 of VXAK01000291.1, forward strand.
TCGTCACAATAACTCCCAGAGAGGAAAGTATTCAACAAATCTTTGTGCTTGCTGATGCTATGATGATTTGCAATTACTGAATAAATCGCATTGCAGTAAGTTGGCTGTGCCCTGCAGAGAACTCATCACAAGGGCAAAAAGGCTGCAATTTCACTGTCTTCCCACCTCCAACGCCCTGGAGATGGGCCTGAAGGACATGGGCAGCACCAGCTGTAAAGAAGAACCAAGTGTGCACCGCCTGTAGGGAGGAAATGCTGAATCAGTGCATTCTCAGCTGCCCTGCTCCCATCCCCTTTCCACCAAGCTCTGCTCACTCCTCTGTCTTATTTCACAATTGCCTTTACCCTTCAGGTGACCTTTTGTCACCAAGACCTCTGCCGACTGTATTGTCAGCTGGCAGAAACTCACACCAGACCTAGCTCTCAGGATAGTGACTGCACAGAAGGTAATAAAATGTGAGAGGGGCTTATAAAATGAATGTTATTGAGAAAGCTAGCTGAGCTCTGCTAATAGTTTATGTTTCCCCACAGTGTTAGAAGGGGACTGAGACTGAGAAGGTAGAAAGCTAGCCCTTAAATGAGACAAAGGGAAAGCCTTGGCACGGCGTACCTATCCTGTGGTACTACCTTTTCCATTAAACAATGATAACATTTAAAGTGGTCTACCTCACACATTTTAAAAAAAGTGGGAGCAAGGAGAAAGGAAAGCATCACCAGAACAGTTAGGAAGATGCTTAAGGTAAAATTATTTCAAATAAGTGTACTTCAAAAAATAAAATCCTAATTTACTGGGAGAACACTACCAGCTCTAGGCTGCAGGACTCTGGGTGTCAGTTTTACACCAGCCTAATAGGCAAAATCCAGCAGTTGGCTTCCATTCCTCCATTTCCCCATCTGTAAACTAGGAATAGAGATGCTGTTTGTGAAGAACTTTGTTGTGGTGAAGAGGGCTGATTGCTTCTCGGGCAGGTTACTGGATATGCCTGCCTTCTCTTCAGCAATTTACTGTGCTCTTTGGGTTTTGCGTCTTCTACTGAGCACAACATACATGTTCACTGCAATAAGCTACAAAGCAGAACTTATATCTAAGAGCAGCATCTCCAATAGCTATAGTTAAAGGATCAAAATGTATGTCTTGCAATGTTTTGTTAGCTAGCAAACATAAAATATTTTTTTTTAATTTTTGGACTCTAACAGGTCTGAGACTATGGCTTTACAAAATTATATGACAAGCAATGCAATCAAAGCATAAAAAACACTTGTACTTTTTACATCCAGTAGGATGTCAGATTGAATCTTCAACATTGTAAAAGCAAAGCCTATGAAAATATGTTGGTTTTATTTTTTTATTCACCCACTAACTGCATTATGTTAAACTTTCTCAGTTTTAAAATGGGAAATGAGATATTAAGTCTGAGGCAAAACCAAGTATTGCTAAAAGGAAATACCTTAATTTTGCATTTCCATATTTGACTGAACAGTATTGGAGGCTCACTCTCTCTGTAACTCACATTGAATAGCATCTGCCTCCATATTTATCCTTTAGATAACCATTTTTTAGCTCTATTCACCACTGCCTCCTAGGTCTTTCTGATCACCTGAAACACACAAACACCATCTAAGGCTTTGTCTTATATCTGGCAAGGGTGTAAGAAATGGTAGGTAGGAAAGCTGTTAAGAAGAAACAGAAAGTAAATTTTACAGAACATTCTGTAGATAAGACACCAGCACTGTATTTCCTGTGAGTCTGACACAGCTGTGGACAAAAAAAGTAAGTCCAAATTTCCAAAATTCATCTACAACCAGAAAGCAAAACAAACTGCCTTCTTCACACTAGGTGAAGAAAAAATGGACAACATCAGCTCCTGTCTTACTTTGAATCTTTCTGCCTTTTAACTGTTTTTCTACAATGTCCTACTTTGCATTAAGACAAAACAGATCTGCGGCTCTGAAATAAAGAGCTTCCAAGTAGGCTGGGATTCTGGAGACCACCAGGCATGTGTTCTGGAGATCTGCAGCATGCACATTCCAGGTTACTTTTAACTCCTTTGGAACCAAGAGATGAAACTGATGCAGAAACACCTGAACGGTACTGTTTCTAAATGCAGAATTACAATATCAAGAACTTAGACCAGACCGTGTTTGAACACCTCACTTGGAGAATTATCTCCAGCATGACATGGTAAAAGATAGACAAAAAATCTTTGTGCTCATCTTCCTTCATCACTCTGCTATTTCACACTGCCTTTCAGACTGTTGATTTGCCTCTGCAGCTATGAACCAGATGCCTGCAGGTAACTTATTGCCACACATAATGCAGAAGCAGTGGCTTTGTTGCTCTCCTCTGCAAAGCCTGGTCCTCCCAGAACACCTTCCTAGTATTTACGGTAAACCTGCAGTGCCAACTCCCACTGTGATCAAAGCGTAAAAGGCATTAAGGGGAAACAGATGCTCGGGAGTTAGGGAGGACTGAATCATGGAAGGGCATAGCTAAAAGAAAGCGTGAGAGAGTCATGGTGAAGTAGTGAGGGTGGCAGCTTATGTAGCTAGTGGCCCTAGCTCAGGCTGATACCTGCTTTCCACCTCTCTTTCCCATTTACAGCCTCGAACAAAAGCATTTCTTTACCTCTAAGCTGCCAAGTGAGCTTTGTTTGCAAATGATCAGATTTCTCGGAGACTTTTGCTGAGATAGACACCAGGCAAAATCAGAACCTGCAAGGCCTTCCAATTGGAAAGAGAAACTCACAGAAACTCCATCAATTTTTTATGTAACCCCATTCCACTACAAAAAAACTTAAAGTCTGGTTTCTGTAAGCACTGCAGGAGTCACAAGCAGAAAACCATGCCATTACTCCCAGCTGTAAGCTTCCTTCTAGCCAACAGTTGCTCCCCAGATGCTCAGTCTACCTCTGTATTTTCCTCTCATGACTTTTCTCCCAGAACCTGTGCTTCTTTCATCATGCTGCTGCCTTTCTTCCTCTTTTGCTTCTGCCTTTGGCAGGCACATCACACAATGCCCATGGAAACCCACTCCATCATGAACACCTCTGTTGCAGGGACCGATGCACCCCTTTATCTGAGACAGATGCTTGCATTAAGTGAAAGTCATCATGACAGAGGAGATGCTTGGACTTGATAGCAACGCTGGGCCTTCATAATGAAACATACTGGGTGTTAATTCCATTAAAACAAACAAGAATACCTTCTGAGCCTCAGTATAAATACTTGCTGATTATTTAATAGCCAAACTCCTGTTCCTGTGTCTGCGTTCTAGGTTGGCACGTTTTTGGCTCTAATGACATCCCAACGTAAATCCCTGTTCTCAGGTAATGCACATACTGCCGGATCTATAAAAATCTGATTGTTCCAAAAGGGAACAACCTCCTTCTCTGGGATAAACCTTTAATAAAACTAAATTAGTCATATAAAGAAAATTGTAAGGTAAGGTAAGCCAGAAATCATTATGTACTTTGCAGTCGTAAGCTGCCTGGAAGTACTCCGTAAACTAGATCTGGGTTCTATAGAAAATTTGCATTGCTATGGATCCACACATTTCTGATTCAACATGACTCTGCAATCATTCTACAACCATGTAAAAACTTCTGTAAATAATGCACACATAATCGTCTTTATAATATTCACTTGAACTTCAAAGAATTGCAGTGTCTATCAAGCTAAATTGTTAGTAAACATGGTTCTCTCATGTGGGAGTTTGTGAGGCTCCATTCAGAACTTTATGAATTTAAGCCACTTTTTATTACATTGTGTTCCATATATGGTCATTTATGTTAATCAGCTTTTGTGCTTATAATGCTGTCCAAGGCAGTCAGAGAAAAGAAATATATTTGATTTTTGAAATATCATCCTCCCATTTGTAAAACACTGTGTGGCCAGAATGAGAAGAAACATAGATTAAAACTCTCTTACTCTGTCTGCCTCATGTTTGCTTTACTGACAATTTTACTGTAGGTAACTCTGTGCATATACATTTTTTATATGGTTCATAAATAGTGTCCCTGCTGTGGATGTCTATGGAAACATCCAAAGAGTGGTTTTTACATTAAAGTTTGTAAGTTTGTTTGTTTTTTTAATTCAAAACTATGCTTATTGAATGTGAAAGAATCATTAGTATTGTTAGTGTACAACTCCTGCGAACTGCGTTCCATTTCCAAACTGTAGCAATTACACAACAAAACTTAAGCAGTTTGAGTAAAATCACGATAAAGAAAGAACTAACATGTAGAGGAGACACTGGCATGGAAAACCTCCAACAGATCAAAAGAACAGAAAATAAACTGGCTCAAAGTCTGATTTCACACCACTGCGAATTAATTCCATGGGATTAGCATAAGGCTAAATGAATTGAGAGCAGGATCTGGTCATGCATGCAGGAAGAGATGTGATGTTTATTTCACAGCACATTGAAGCAAGGTGTCAGTCATAATTTGTTACATATAAAGAAAAACGCAGTCAAAATAAAAGATGCATTTTGCAACATGAATGTTTTCCATGTTTACTGGCTAACTGATCCTACAGTGTTTGCAGCTACAAGAATCACTAAAGCACCAGCAATTACACGCCACTAAATAAAAAGTCTCTCTCTCTGGATGTTACTGCTTGTGGTTTTATCCATCTGTAGGAGATGCTCCAGTTTCACACCTTCTCCCAGACGTCACACGACAAGGGCTTTTTTTCAGCCACGGTCAGGCTCTTCCTGAGGGTTGTCAGAATTTAGCCAGCTCAGCCCAGAGACTCACCCAGCACATAGCCAGATGCAGAAATTTTGAGACCTTGGTGTAGTTACATATCCCTGCCATGCAACGCTGCAACAACCAGAGCTGAGAAGTCTGGGAGCTCTAGATCCAGTTGCTTACCCCGACAAGTAGGATCAGACCAGGCTGGGGATCTGGAGAGTTCAACTGCTCCAGCAATATCAATTGCCAGAATATTTTTTGGAAAAAGCATTTCAGAAACTTCATGTCCCACCTACGTTAGTCAGCTCTCATAGCAATATCCATTTGAAAAAATAAAATATAAAAAAAAAATAAAAAATACATGTTTAAAATTGCTTTCTTAGTGCTATGACAAATGATGGTGAGTTGTGCCACTGGTTCTCCCAGCTAAAGGCCTGCCTGGCCATGCTCATGAGCAGAATCCAGAGCAGCTTTACACAACACCAGAGCAGTCACGCTGCGGCTCAGCCACCTTCCGCACCCCTCACTGCTTTCACTCCTGGCCTCCACCACATTCAGAGTCACAGGCAAGTAAGGATAACATTATAAACTGCTCACTGAGCTCATTAAAGGATGGCAAAGCAGGAACTATAACAGGATGCAAACCCTTTCATGTCTCATTTCTAGCTGAAAGCTTGTTCAGGTTGGGAATAAACAAGAGCTGGTCCTGTCTGCTGGATTAATAGTGCCATCTGTGAAACAAAGACTGCAGAACTGACCCGGGTGACAGCAGATTTTGGTGTACTAACAGAATCTACTGCAACATTGCCAATGCCTAGCAATCTCCTGCGCACAGGCAGAGAAAAGCAAAGTACAGATTTGCATAGGGTACAGACCGGTTGTTTCACCAAAGACCTTGGAAAAACTGCTGTTTGGACTCCTATCTGTCCTGTGGAAGAGGTAAACATATTCACTTCTGACAGAAATAAGTTTGTTAACACAACTCTACAAGCCTTATTTACAATTGCGTTAATACAGAAAAGGCCCACCCTTTGGTTTAGACCATAGAGAATAACAAGTTATCTTTGAAGAAAAGAAGTGAAGAGATACTAAACTGAAAAAGACAAAAATGCTGCCAGAACACAGATGTTATTGTGACCATGGAGGAAGTGTTCTGCCCACAGAGGCAGGGGTGCTTTTTTCTTATCTGCTCTCTTATTTAATAAGCACACACATTGACAACCTGAAAGTTCTGTCTTAGAAAGCCCTGCTTTTCTGCCCAAGAAGCAGCCACGGACCCAGCGGCAGATTGAACTCTAACCATTGATTTCGTATGGGGAAGATGCTGAATTTATCTTACTTAGTTCTTGGAAACACGGGACAGAAGTCTTCCAGAGAAATGGAGACCTGTTGGCTAAATCTTTCCAACTATGACTTAGAAGCATAGAATTACCTAAGTTGGAAGGGACCTTTCAGATCATCTAGTCCAATCACTTGACATGGAAAATTAATCCTGAGATCTAAGACTACATCTTTTTGTATGAAAATCACAGTGATTGTGAAACATTTGGGGAGAAAGTTAACTATGCCTTCCTGGACCATGAAAGAAAACCCTATAAAGGGACTTTCATGTGTCTCTGATGAAAGTACTGTGGAAAAGCTAATAATAGAAAGACACTGCACCTCTTATAGTTGTTGTGGTTCTGTTTTACCTCAAACCAGGAAAATACCTAAAGACAAATAAAATGGAACAACAAAGAACTATAAGTAGCAATGTCCCAAATAAAAAACACCAAATCACTTGCATCACAAGTTCTGCAAAAAGAAGTTGTGTTACACGCAGACTTGTGAAAGTCTGATGTGGTGATTTTGATTCCACTTACATCAAATTTATTTAGAAAGACAAATTTCTTCAGTGTTATCGTTACACTATGAATTTCCTATAATAATACCCTGCTTGCAATCGAATTGAAACAGAGTGATTTAAAGCCTTTGCAGCAAATCTTTCATTATCAATTTTCATGTAATTCCTCCTACTGGGAATGAAGCACTATTTTGTTTAATTATTTCAGGCATTTTATCTCTCAGAATGTGAACTCCTAAACAGAAAGAAGAATTAGAATAATCTCTGCACTTTGTTTTCTCTCATTTAGGACCTCAGAGTTCATTGTAATATGTGTGTGCCTGACATCTTTAGAAAAAATACATTAAATTTTTCTTAATTAATTTGCTCCCTTCTTTCATTAGTTGAAGAGAAATCTGTCTCTGTGATCTAAATTCTACCAGTTGTTTTTTGCTGATGATAAAAAGCATTTCATCTGCTAGGTCATTTATCTCCTCCAAATTTGTCTAAATTACCACTTACGCAAACTAATGCCTAATGTATAACTACAAATTCTTCTGATTTCAGGAGGAAAATAAATAATGAAGATGAATCTCAGTTTCATTTATAAAGTGATATTTTTGCTGCTTTAGTGTTGAGAAGACAACCTTGTAAACATAGATTGACATAAGCCACTTACTATGATCAAACAAGTCAAAGCAAGAAAGTTTCATTTCTGCATTAAAAGGCTGAGAGCAATGGTGTGGTCACATGCAAGAGGTAGTCTAGCATACAGTGAGAAGCAAAACTTCTTCTTATAAATTATATCCTATATTTTTGTATTTATCTTCCCAGTGTATCAGCAAGAATTTTCAGCAATGACTGCACCAAGATCAATGGTTCCTTTAAAAAGTCATTGGTAGAAGGTATCAGCTTCTTGATAGCTGCTGTTTCTTACACTCTTCTGAGTGACACTTCAGCTTTAAGTACTAGCAGATGAACAATGCAAATGAACAAAATGAACAAATAAAAAAATGAACAAAAATGAACAAAAATGAACTTTTCCTATGCCTTTTAAAAGTCCTTTAAAGATAACTACAGTTTTAGGATCTTAAACAGAAATAATCCCATACACTTAATGAACAAGGACTCAGAATCTCATGCAGAAAAGGTCTGATTCAGGATTCTTATCCTGGTTCCAGTCGGGTCTTCAGACTGATATTGTCAGAAGAAGAATTTGGTTGTGAGGTTGTTTTATTCTAAACACTTTCTGATTCAGTCTTGCCTTCTTTCTCTTTTTTATTTTTTTTTCCTTTTCATAAGGTCTATACCACTAACATAAGCACTTGTTTCCTCTTGCATTTTTATTTAAAACTGCCAATTTTTCTGTAACGTCTGTCAATGACCTCAGGGCTAAAAGTTACATACGACCTTTGCTGTGGTCAGATATATCTGACAGAACTTTTAATACCAGAGTGGAAAACGCTATGCAGTGCTAATCTCACTTCTTCACAAGAGATCTACAGAACCATTCAAAAACCCGCTGATAGCATGCATTCATCTGCTGCAGATTAAATAGGCTTAGTTTTGAGTAAGTGTCATGGAGAGATGCAATTATGACTCCTATCTGTTTGCTCCCAGTGTACACATCTATGCTACTTGAGCCAGAAAAGCTCACAGCAATAGCTGGTCATTATCTCCTCCCTGAACTGCATCACTGAATGCAAGAAACATCCGGAGGAAAAGCCTACAGAAATAACGAAATGACAGACAGTTGTCAGTGTTTTAAAAAAACCAATGCAGCCCACCAACTAGAGAGACCTGGACACTGAGGAATCATCCGGCTGTGGACAGTTTTCTTAAGTAACTCTTCATTATACCTTTTTAAGTAACTCCACAGAAGTTTTCAGGGCTATAGCTATAGTAGCTCCTGCCAGAAATGTAGTCATATGGCAAAACTCCCATCAGCATCAGTTTTGGACCATGAATTCCACTATATAAGCAGACTTAACATCAGCTTAATGGTGAAGGAGACTTGGTCTAATATGAGAAGATCAACATCACAAGGCAAAACAAAAAGCAAGGCTAGAAAACCTTGTGATACCTGAAGGGATGGGCACCTGGCAGTTCAGGAGGCAGAGGCAGTGTAACTTAATCCCTGGGAAAGCCACGGCAATCTAGGGGAGATTTATCTTCTGGTAGATTCATCCCTGCTTGTGAGGGGCTGTTTTTCTGAATTCAAATGCAGCTGAGCAGACTTTGTAGCCTGACACTCCTACAGGGGAAGTAACTCCTGCGCCGTGCCTGCTCTAGGTGGGAACTCCTCTTTATCGTCAGTGTTACCCAAACCCATAGTTTTTAAGTAAATATGGTTTCAACTAACATTTAGCATGGAACTATCCATTTGCTTTTTGGTTAGCTATAGCATGAACATAAATGAGGCAAAAATCCTTTGGAAGGGACTGAATGGAGCAGAACATGACTGTTTTATAGAGGAATCATTTCCCCTTGGGAATTTCTTGCACTTCCCTGTCTTCTACAGTCTTTTTGCAAGCACAGGATAGAGATCGTGCAGATCCTTAAAGATCACTAAATCAGGCAACTCACCAAGGTGCCCATGCAAGCAAGAGTTTTTGGGACTGAGCTCATAATTTCTAAGAGCAAATACATTAGGATTTTATAAGCTCAAAAAGGCTTGTGAGAGTAATAATCCATAAAGCCTATTAAGCTATTAAGGTAACCAAATAAAGCATCTGCATTTTGATCTGTCTCCAATCTAAATGCTCAGCATGAATCTTTCTTAGTGATATAAAGAAGGCTGAAGAAATCATTCTCCAAAAGACAATTTTCTATGTTTCAGCTTCTGTTAGAAAAGAATCCAGAAACTTCTTCCATTTTTACATCTTATATCAGTATAGTGCTTTCAATATTTGAAAATGTCTTCTCTTTTAAAAACGATTTTTCATTCCTTAAGACAAAGGATAAAATAAACTGGTTCCTCTAGGCTATTTATACTTTTACATGTTTGCACTGTTTTACCTGCTGTAAAATCCATCAGCCACACTACTCCCATGGCATCTCTGCTCCACTTACTACTTGTTACTACCGCTCCACACTATTGGCTGGATGTTCCCCACAGCATTTACTTCTTTTTCAATCTTTTCACTTGCATTCAGAATCAGCTTAAAGACAAATTTCTGTGCTGATCATAAAGGGCAAGTTCATGACCTAACAAAATTAAATTAAATGAAACTTTTTAGCTAATGTTCTTTGGAGGTTGCCATTTTGCACCCTAACTATTTTGTTTTTAACTTAGTCAAGTGGTAAGGTCCTTAGACTTTATATTCCTCTGGTACATCAAGTGGGCCAAACACATGGCTATAGCGAGCTTACAATACTACATTTCTTAAAATTTTTTATTGAGTGTCATGTGCTAACATCACAAGCAATAATCTTAGCTTTTCAGCACAAGCCAATAGGTGCACATTTGCTACCTTCAGCAGCAGTATATTTAATTTATGTTGTAAAACAAGCTTTCATCATTCTGAATGAAAATGGTTTACAGTCTTGGTTTTATAATTGTGAAATTGTATTCTCAAATGTGAGATTTCATACACATATCTTAAAATAATCATAATCAAATGACAGGAAATATGGTAATGCATTCATCACATTCTGCAACAGCATTCACCAATTCATCCAATATCAGTTGTAGAAATATATTT